>BGPR01000435.1:56940-126537 GCA_013235015.1 Araneus ventricosus | reverse complement strand
AGCTATAATGAAATAAAAATTAAATGTTCCCTCAAAAAGTGTGTGTGTGGGGGGGGGGCAACTGACCTCCGAGTCGTAGTCCCTGTTCGGACGTATGGTAACCCTAACTATGCACCATTTTTTTAAAGGTAATGTTCTTCATTTACTTGAAAAAGAAGTAACAAGTAACTACGAAACACGTAAATTGTGCTTTAAATTTACATGGACGAAAGTGTTTTGTGTTGTTCAATGAAAATGTCAGCATCTTATACGAAATCCTAGCTAAGACTTAAATTAACCCAAAAACAGATTAGCAAGGTATGTCAGCTAAAAGTTGACTAGGATTAGTATCATGCTAATCCGGATAAAAAGCAGAACGTCACTTAAAAGAAGTATTAGTAAGAATACCACCACCACAGAATTTTTTCATCTCTGGACTTGTAATCTTGTTTGGAATTAAAAGATTTATTATTTGTGTTACCGCAACCACTGAAAGTGGTTGTGGTACTCGTGGCCCTCGAGAATGAGAAGGCCTGCTGGCTGGTGGAATGAGTCATCCACAGTGGGCGGAAGGTTGCCGATGTTTAACATACCGCTTGCTTGAAAATTTGCGTTGAGTATTTCTCGGTGTTTAACATACCGCTTTCTTGAAAATTTTCGTTGAGTATTTCTCAGAAATATTGAATGGCCATATAACAACATTGATTTGAAAATTATTTATGACTTGTTTATGTATTTCAATTAGTTAAAAATATAATTGGTTTTTTTTTCACTTGCTTCCCATTTCTCTTTTTCCTTTGTAACTTCTACGATACAAGGCTTCACATTTTGCCTTTCCTACATTTTTTTCCTTACAATATTAACCTGACTGATTTTTAAAATTTATCGTCTTTTTTAAATGAAAACTTTACTTCTCAAATGTGTTCTTTTATAAGAAAAGTTAATTTGTAGAATATTATCAAAATGCAAATAGAAAATCAAAACTCATTATAAACAAGGATAAAAACAATATTTGTTAAAAGGATATTAATTCAAACTTTCGACATTATTTGTAGAATATGAGTATCGATGAAATGTTAAATTACTTTTGATGTATTTTTATCAGGATTTTTTTAAAATAGCAAATCTGTGAACTAAAATTGTGTAAAGGACTAACAAATTTAACTTTTAAGTTCATAAATATGAATTAGAAATCAATAAGATACAAATTGAAGTAAAGATTAATACAACAGTTTCCTACAATATTTCCCCAACTGATTTTTAAAATTTATCGTTGTTTTAAATGATAACTTTTACTTCTCAAATGTGTTATTTTTAAGAAAAGTTAATTGGTAGGATATTATCAAAACTCACTATAAACAAAAACAAGTATAAAACCTAAATTTGTAATAAAGATATTAATTCAAACTTTCGACATTATTTGTGCAATATGAGTATCGCTGAAATGTCAAAATACTTT
This sequence comes from Araneus ventricosus, assembly GCA_013235015.1. Taxonomy (NCBI): domain Eukaryota; kingdom Metazoa; phylum Arthropoda; class Arachnida; order Araneae; family Araneidae; genus Araneus; species Araneus ventricosus. The sequence continues at coordinate 125,099 of BGPR01000435.1, read as the reverse complement.
TAATGTTTTTTATCAGAATTTTTTAAAAATAGCAAATCTGTGAACTAAAAATTGTGTAAAGAAATAACAAATTTAACTTTTAAGTTAATACATATGAATGAGTTAGAAATTAATAAAATACAAATTGAAAAAGATACAAAATGTTTTATAAGCAATTTTATTTATTTCTATGAAGTAAATAACAACAGCAAACATAATACAGTTATTCAGAATATATATACACAAAATATAAACCTATCCAAAATACAAATATCATTTCAAATATGTTTTTTCACATTGTAACACCACAAAGACTAGGTCCTGGTATTTTTTAAGCTGCACAGTTAACAATTTCACTAGCCTTTAAGATTTAACATACATTATTTTTTGACAGTGTAATTCAATTAGTTAAAATAAAATTTTGTTTTTCACCAGCTTCCCCTTCATCATTTACAGAATTCTTTTCTGAAACTTCTGCAATCCTAGGCATTGTCCCCTCTTTCAATTTATTAGATTTCTTACTAGATTCCCTTTTGTCAGATAAAGAATTTTTAGAAAATGTTTCTAGCTTTCTTTTATTCTTTGAAACTACAGTTACATTAGGTATTTTTTTCAGTTTATCATTTTTCACCTTACAATAATTATTTAATAAACTATTTGTTGCTGACCTTAGAATTATATTGATTAAATGCAATATATCATGCCCATCCACACAAACATCAAAAGAAAGGAAAATATCTTTTGTTACTAAAATATCTTCTACAAGATTAACAACTAAGGAACGTTGATTCAAAACTTGAATAAATTTATCCTCATACTTTTCACTAATTAGCTTTTGTACTACAATATATGTATGGATAACAGCATTTACTACTATTTTACTTGGATATAATAAGCCTCCCCTATCTTTTACATCTATCAGTTTATAATTATCATGAGAAATAGATTCTTTATCTGTTATCAATTTTTGGCGACAATATGAGCACTTAGTTTTCTTTAAAGCAGCATGAGAACAGTAGCCAGCTAAATATGTTACAATGGGTAAGGTATCGGCTATTTTTTCAATGTCTGATTCCTCAACCATTATATCACAGAAAATTAAATCTATAGGTTGTTTTTCCTCATCATTTTTTTCACTATTATCAAATATATCAACAGTTATAGAACCTTTCTTGTGAGAAGCAAGTTTTAATTCGTGGCATAATCGTAACTTGCTTTCAGTCTCGTATATTTGTCTCACAGAAATGTGATACTGGTCTCCAGCCATGCTTCTATACTGCCCAAATCTAGATTCAAGTTTATCGGTTTGAATTTTACCCAAGAGAATATATTCCTTTTTAAATGACTTAGTACAATGATTAACTATTTCAATAAAAGCTTGTGTAGTGTGGTTTAAAGCAAGAAAGGTCTCTTTGGAAAGTCTTCCATTATTTGAATCCAGATTTTCCCATTTATTTACCCAAGAAACTAGCTGTTTCAAAAACATCAATCCTTTATCAGATGGACTACTTGTTAAGGGTTCACACATAGGATTGCGTTTAAACTTTCCTTTATCAGGTGTCTTAACATTTACAATATCCCACCAGGTGGAAATTATATTTATAAATTTAGCTGTTTGCTCATAGCATTCCAAATTGTATTTTTCTCCAAGCTCATTCAAAGCATGCACAACATCTGTGCTAAAAAGCTTTAATGCTAGCTTCACATTTTGCCTTTCCAAATTGGTTGGCCATAAAGCTTTGCGTGTTAATCCATAGCCAAATTTCAATAAACTTGAGCATTCCAAGTCATAAAGCTTTCTCACAGAGGATAAAGAGGCAGTGGATACATTTAGAGTATCAAAATCAGGATAGTAAAAATAATAGCCATTTTTATGATTATTCAGCCAATTATTTCTTACACATTTCAGAATATGGACCGAGTCTATCACATAAAATAAGGGGCGTGATTTATCTGCTGGGTGGTCATATTTCACTTGTAATTTAGGGGGATTAGCAAAGTTACTTGCTGCTGCACGATTAATAGAATTATTATCTGTTACCATACCCATTACTTTGAAACCTATTTCCTCAAGACCCATTATAACTTTCTTCATTAAATCAAAAAGTTTTGAAGCATCAAATGTATCAATCGGCACAATATGAATGACATCTTTGTAAGGAGAAAAGAGACTTTGCAACATAAACACTTGAACACTAGTTGCTAAGTTAGAACTGTTGTATGCCATTCCAACAATGTTTCCACCTTTGTAATCTAGAAAAGGTTTAATATGTATTTCATCAATCATTAGAAACACTTTAAGATCATCATCTTTTAAGCTATGGAAGGCATGTTTGGCATAAACAAGAAAATTAGTATATTCTTCTGTTTGTGGAGAATTTTTTAAAATAGTACCAATCTTTCGAATGGTACTTGGATCAGGAAGAATCATATAATGGGAGTTTCTGAGGAATTTATAAGCTTGGGGAGACATATAAAACAAAAGAGATGCAAAAACAAGAATATTAGGAGAGTACCTATAGCGCTCAGGTTTACATTTAAGTAGATGCAACTGCTCAAGAAAAAATTCAAAGAAAAACTTATTTTTGTCAGTAAATATATCTTCTGCATTTTTAATAACAGACTCAATAACATGAATTTTGTCATTTAGAGAGCTTTCTGATTCAACAATGGTACCCTTTTCAAAGTACTCAAGAATATCAAATATTTCATTTAAATTATTCACTTTAATTGGTAATATGACCTTCTTGTATTTTGAAATCCTTTCTCCCATAAATGAAGCATTTAACATGAGGTCATTGCTAACACTTACAGCATATTTAATAGAAGGGATATCATCTTTTAAAGAAAGATTAAAAAATAACATATTTTCATTCTTTTCGACAACTGTCCAAAACGAAGAAAAGCTGTGGCCTTTAATACAATTTCGAAATTCAGCAAAATTTGTGAACATAGTTTTCAGTTCATATTCATGCTTACTATTTAAGCTTTCTTTCACAGCAAAATTAATTTGTTCTTGTTCCAGTCGTTGTCGTTTTTTAGACGGACTTTCTCTAATAGCTGATGAGGATGACATGTATGACGGACAGCCAGGGAAAATACTTGGCACTGCATTTTCTTTCAACTTTGGCCGTTTCAGAGGTGCAGATATCGTTTCTCCCGTCTTTTCATTGTAGAATGTCGAGTTTCGCAGCACTTCACCATCTTTAAAATGCTTCTCACATACCTGAAAAAAAAACCAATAGAAAAATTTATATTTGTAGAATAACATCTTTAAATTTAAATTAACTTACAAATCAATAGAAATTTTTTAAAGTTCTAATTTAAAGAACAAATTAAAAATTACTATTTAAAAATTATGAGTATTTTCATCCTTTTTATTAAATATCAAAACACCCTAATTAATTATAATGCTTTATTTAGATTGAAAGTAACAAAGAATTTGCATCATAGCATCTGCCTAATTTAACTAACAACTATTAAAAACAATTTTACAAACTGATAATTATATTCAAAAAGATAAACTATTGCTAAATATTACAATATATGACTTAACTTGTTGATTCAAATTTTACCTTACCTTAGAGTTCTTTGTAATTTTGAAATCTGTCCTTCGAATTGCATGTAGCCATTTCTCTCTCAGACGCTCATCATTTGGGAAGCTGAAAACAGCTACCTTAGTCGATTCATCATAATTACCTCGGCAGGCAGGAACTGAGCATTTGCTTGGCATCTAAAAATAAGGCGAAATTTATGTACTTAAATATCGACACACAATTTAAGAGCAATTACTAATATTCTTAAAATGAAAAAAGGTATCTAAACCATCTGCTCAGAGTGTGACCATATAGTAATAATTAAATGAATGTTTACACAGGCATGATTTTTTTTAGAAATTATTTTATGACTGAAAAATCATTTACAGTATAGCAGAATTTATAAGTAAACATTCAAATGAATAGTATAGAAAGTATAAGTCAAATATCTTAAGTAATAATCTGTGACAAAATAGGTGTATGAAAAAAAGCAAGTGTTATTTAAAGAAGAGCAACAATTATTTTTGCTTTCTGAAATGCATAAATTCTCATAAAATTGTGAAAGTGCTCCATTTCAGCTTCTTATGAAAATGAAATAAACAATAACTTGATTCAAATCACTGGGTTATCGAATATCATTTAACAAATCTTGACTTACAATAGGTTAATTAATTAAATATCCTAGCCACAACAAAAACTGCAAATATTACATTTAAATATCATCACACCTTTAATGTTTGGATGATTGAAACAATAAACACTGTGACTTCGAATCTGTAGTTGAAAAAAGAAACAATTTCACTTATCAATGACAATTTTAAAGCTACAGTCCATTACAGCTGATTTAATTATATCAAAAGTTGAAACAAAACAACATAAAATGCTATATTATTGATAATCTTAGAGATATCATTTTGCATTGTTACATTAAAAACAAAATTCATTGACAGGAATGATGAAATTTTTATTTAACTAAGTAACTATCAAATGAAAGACTTGGGATAAGTTACTGAAAAAAATTCTACAAACTGCATATTCAAAAATTATGAATAAGTGAATAATAATAGATACAGTAAGAATTCTGATAAGACTGATTAACTAACAGAGGTTGAAATATCAAAATACAATTCAAACAAAATAGAGATCAGTTCAGTCGAGTCATTGGGACAGCAGTTTAATCATCGAAATATTTAAAAATTCAAGTCACAATCATAATTTGCAGTTAAATCTTGCAATAGAATATGAAAAAATGAATCTTGAACCATAACTTGATTCAAATCACTGTCATAACAAACAATATTTAACAAATTTTGACTTGCAAGGAGTAAATGAATTAATGAAAAACAAAACCTGCAAATATTAAATTTAAATATCATCACACCTTTAATTTTCAGATGATTCAAACAATAAAAAAAGAAACAATTTCAAATATCAATAACAGTTTTAAAGCTACAGTCAATTACAGCTGAATTAATTATATCACAAGTTGAAACAAATTAACATAAAATTCTCTCTTACTGATAATCTTAGAGATATCAGTTTGCATTGTTACATTAAAAACACACTTCATTCATTTTGTTTGAATGATGAAATTTTTATTTAACTAAATAATTATCAAATTAAGGGCTTGAGATTAGTTAATGAAAAATTCTACAAACTGCATATTTAAAAATATTTTTATGCGAAAATTATGAACAAGAGAATAATAATCGAATGAGTAAGAATTCTGATAAGACTGTTTAACAAACAGAGATTAAAATAACAATATAAAATTCAAACAAAATAGAGTTCAGTTAAGTAGTCATTGGGATAACAGTTTAATCATTGAAATAATATTTAAAAATTCAATTCACAATCGTAATTTGTAGTTAAAGCTTGAATAGAATATGAAAAATGAATCTTAACTCAATACAACATTTTACACAACTTATAACATAATTGTTACCATTAAATGAAAAAATAAATAATAAAGAGTAGATTATAGTTTCATTTAAGTGAATTTAAAATTAAGAAATTAGAGAGTACACTCAGAAATTAAGCTTAAACTCGATTGTTTTCTTCTATCTAGTGAGAATAACAGATAGGCTTAACATCAACAAGATTCATTCCTACTTTAAGTTTGAATTGCGGATAATAAAAGAATTAAACTTACCTTCAATTAATCAGGCTATCTCCTCCTTTTAATTCTGCATCTGGGTGTAAAACTTTTTCCGGGTGAAAGTATTAATCCAGTATAAAAATCCAATATTTCAGAGTCGGCACTGACGTTCGTTCACCGAGTTAACATGCAGACTGAGTAGCCGGCTTTCTTCTTCCGTCGCCCACTAGCTATGACTCACACAGTTAAAAGCGGTTGAGCGAGCAGGCCTTCTCATTCTCGAGGGCCACGGCCTTACTCCCTTTCCCCCAAGGGTCTACATTTTGTGGTTTTCGTTTTTGTGAGAGAGCCTTGCTCTCCCTCCCCCACGGTGTCACTTCAGTTTTATGACCCAATGGATAATGAACAAAGATGAAAATCCAAACTTTTCGACCACACCACACCAATTCTCATCAGATTTTTCCATTGACGACAGGTTTGGGAGCGACGTGATAGAAATCGTATGGAGAGGTCTCACCATGAAAGCCCAGCTTTACGGTTAAGGGGACACAACCAAACTATGTGTACATAAACCATACCGATGAAGGCGACTTTGTACAGTTTGTGCCGACACCTTTCCTCCTGTAGCTTGGAAAAGGTTCCTTTGCAGATAAGTGGCTTTTTAAAAATTTTGATTCACCTCGCTGTTAGATAGATAACAATTTCTAACTCGTGTTGTTGTATGTGAACAACCTTTCCTACTTTCTACTGACATCTCCAGTAGTTTGGAATCCAAGTCAATGAATTACACTTCGAGGCACACCGTCTTTTTAATGTACCCCATTCCAGTTGACACAATATTTGTCCAGCTATCGATTTTGGTGAATCTTGATACCGAGACATTACTTGAAATCGTTTTGAAGAAAGTATTCTGAAAAACCTAATGAAGTGAAATGCACATAGCAAAATTTGAGATTCCTATTCTACCAACGTTTTTCTAGCATTCTGAAAATTATGTATTCCTACGTCACTGATGCTATTTTGCATAAAGAAACTTCTTTCAGTACCTTTAAAACACTATAATCAGAAGAATATTCCACCCTGCCTAAGCATCTGGAGAGAACACCTAACCATCGAGATATAAACTGTACCAGCATAACAGGGAACCAACTGAACAAGACAGTAATCCAACAGCTCCAAGCACAAACAGTCCATGAAAAGGGGTGTGCAAGACAAAAAGCATAGATCATTCAAGCAAAGAATCGTTTAAGGAACATGAACTAACTTAGATAGAACAGTAGTAACAATTTTTTAACTCCAATTTTCGCCTTTAGATGAACTGCCATGTCCAGCAAGCACTCTATCAGAAAACTGAGTCACTGTGCCCTGCTGTAGCATTTGGGAAATCTGAATGACAGCCGCTGCAATAGCTTGAGTACTGAAGCCGGAGTCCCAACGGCTATCATTGGCCACAGCCCAACCTCTCCTGAGGGAGGTACATACTATCACTGAAGGAGGGAACACAGCCCCCTCATTACCGTACCCTATCTAGGAGTGAGAACCCACTTACTTATCTGGTGGCTTCAAATCCATGCACTTGTGGTGCCTCCATGTAGGGAAGCAAGCACTATATACAAATTCTGTATATATTAATTTACTTTTAAACATTAAATGACAATAATGTTGCAAAAACAGGCTGATCCTTTAATCCTTTTGAGCAATTTATATTTTCTGCCTTCTTATTATGATGGAAGTGTTTGCTGCTTTTTTTTCCTCCTCCCACAAAAGAAAACTAAGTCAAACACCATGCCTTCCTAACTAAGAGATAAACAATGCAGATGAACTATGTAATATTATCTAGCGATCAATTTGCTTTTCTTTATATACCAAAAATCTAAATTCACTAATTTGTGTTACAACAATAACCCCACCAAAAAAGTTAACTATAGATTTAACTCATTTTTGTGGTTGGCAGCTGGCACCAAAGCAAAATTTTAATTTATGAATATTATTTGATAAATAAATTATAACTTGTTTCAAAATGATGCATATACAGTTTTTAAACATACCAGAGAGTTATTATTACTGAAGAAAATAATAACTCCTTTTAAAAAGAAATACTGAAAAATAATTCTTTTTGTAAGTCTGGCATTGTTCTCTATATTACAAATTATTACAGACATGCAAACACACAGTTTAATATCATTTTGAAAACACTGCACAACACTACTGAACATCAATCGTATTACTAGCTCTTTTTTTTTTTTGTCTGACGCAGAGAGAAACTGTAGACTTTTTCCAGTTTTGAAAAATTACACACTTAGAAGCATTCTTTTTCTTAACTGGAAAAGAACTTCTTAATTACTTCTTTTCTTCAACTTGTAAATGTTTATTAATATATCAAAGTAACAAACATTATATTTATTTTAAAGCAAACTGAATATTAGTGTATGAGCAAATTTCCTCTGCACTGCACAGATATTGATATTTTTTTTTTCAAATGAAGCACACAAAATGGCGAATTTTCAAATGATTCTAATAATATGAATTCTATTCTAATTACATTTAAATTTAACTAATCTACTATTGTATATAAGTGCATCGTTTTTAAAAATCATAATCTTAAATGTATTCATTCAACAGATCTGAATAGGAAAATAAAGCTATAAATCTTAGAAAACATAAAATTTTGTCTACAGTATGTCTTTTAAAATCATGGTTTGGTTTCATGGTGCAAAAGCCATTTTTTGACCATGCTGCAGCAAACACATGATTTGAAAGAAGTCATTTTATTTCTTGATAAGAGCAAAGTTAAAAAAAATTAAAATAAAGAGCCAAGAAGAAAACCTCATATCAGCTCATAAATTCCAATGTCGCGTAAAAAGAAAATTAAGTTTTTGAGGGCTTTTTCTTCCAACGAGTCTTTAAAATCACGAGTTTCAACCCAAAACAGGATTGCAAAAACATTGAAAGAATAGATTCTGTCAGATACTCCAAAACACAATCAACACAGAAACTATTTTGATTTCAAGTATTTTCTTAAGAATTTGCAAATAAACTTATAAAATAACTTTTCCTACTCATTAATAAAGAAAGCATTTTATTAATGAACAGAAAAAATTAAAACATTTTTTTAATGATCCCAAGTTTATGTACACTTGGGGTCATAAAAAACAAAATTCCCTATGGATTATTTTTGTAGCCAAAATGGCTTTCAAGCATAACAAGTAAAAGAAGCTCTGGATTAGAGGATCTAATCTAAATCTATCAAATGAAAATAAATCATGTCTGCAGGAATGAAAAAAATCAAGCCCTTTCCTTTTTTAAAAAAACTTCGATTAAATAGACTGCTGATTATTTACAAACATGTTTTATTAAAAAATACACAAGCTAGAAGAACACCAAGTCTAACAACAAAATATTTTATTTTATCTCCTCCTTCTGTGCTTCGTTCTTCTTTGCTTACCAAACTGGGGCTTCTGTAAAAGGAAAACAGTCATTCCATACAAATATAACAAAAAATTAATAAGCATATTTTTTTTATTAATTTACTTGAACAAAAATATCAGTTTCAACTGAAACTTACCTTTCCCTTGGGCCCTTTGGAAGGTTGCATAGCACTGCTCTCTGCTGTGTTGTATTTGGATCCTTTCTTTTTACCACCATAACCATATTTTGTATCCCTAAATTCTCGACTTTTTTTTCTGCAAGGGAGTAAAAATATTTAGAACAAACAGTAACTGAATTTGTTTCTATTACCTTTTGAGAAAATAAGGATCTATTTAAGTTTATAAAACTAAAGTGATGCAGCAAGCAAACGTACTAAAAAAGCTATTACATAGAGAAATAAATAATAGTTATTTAAAATAAGACCACTGACAAGACATTTACGAAAGAAAGGAAAGTATTTTAGCATATGCTACTTCCATAATGCAGAACTTCTATAAATGTGAATAGATGCTGTTTAAGTTCTGCACTGCTTTAAGTGAAGATATACACATGACTAACATTTATTATACATAATAAATACTGAAAGTTAGTTAGAAGCGTCATATTCTGAAATTATATTATATATAATTCTACTAAATCTCAATATTATTCTATCAATCTATACAATGGAGTTTTTTAATGCTCTTAAAAAAGAGAAATAACAATAATAGTTCTATTAAACGTTCAGTCATATAAATCAGGTCATATCATATTAAAGTCTTTTAACTCACATCCTGGCATACGTAATTATTTAAAATGCTGAACTAATGAATGATTGAAAAAAGTAGATTACATTAATTATTTCCAAGTTACACTGCAAAAATAATAATTTAAAAACTAATCAATCCTATTAAATGCTCTATGTAAATAATAATAAAAAAAAAAACACAGAATATATATATATATTTCTAAGGAATTCAATCAGATTTTCTCCATCCCTACACACCAGAAACTTAGTAAAATATTACAAAAAACCCTATGATTTTAAATTTAGTTGAATAATTTAAATTCATGTTTTACTAATTTATCCATGTAAATTTAAAAGTTATCTCTTATTAATAAAAAACAACTACTTAATTATCAAAGAATTTCAATCCAAAACACTATTATAGTTAACTCTCGATATCTCGAAATCGAAGGGACCCGGGAAACAATTCGAGATAACGAGGTTACCCTCCCAAGCATTAAAAATTACACATAATTACAAGGTAAGAAATATATTGTAAAATATCTTAGACAGATAGAGTTAAATGTCTGAAAACAGCAATAATTCCCACATTAATTCATAGCAGTGATATTAATTTACAGAGGAGTATAAAATTTTTAAAACAGAATGTATTTGTAATAAATTACTACTACTTATAATTTCTTTAAAAAGTTCAGCATAGTGACCTGCCGACACCTCTTTTGAAATTACTTTTCTACTAAGTTTTCAATACAAAGAATAGCTGCGAAATCCTCTTTTTCCACGTTTTCTGAACATTCCATGAACATGATGTGAAAAGCATCTGTAGCCTGAGCCGCAGTAATCTTGGTGTCTGCTGGAACACCTACCTCTTACTCATCACTCGAAGAAATTGTTTGAGAAAAGAACATCAGTCCACACACTTGAAAATCCGAGTCGGAACTCCGCAAATTTTTCAAACATTGTTGTTTTAGAAAGGTTGAGGATTTTTGAAACCTTCTCCCATTCTTCACACTGGTGTGTTTCTGTGTGGAGTTCCTGCTCCTCATTTGATTCACTTTCCACACTAGAAAAAACAGCTTTTTCAAAAAAGGGTTTGATTTTCTTTTGTGTAACGTTCATCCAGGCTCTGTCTCCCATCCTCATAGAATCAAGCATATTAAACGGTTTCATTTTCTGTTTTTTATCATTTGAATCCACAACCTTCTTTACAAGTTCCTTCTTGCAAAAAACTTTAAAACTTTTTATTATCGTCTGATCTAGAGGTTGCAGCTTGGAAGTCGTGTTAGGTGGGAGGAAACCACCTATACTGCGTTCATTTCAGGGATAAGGCTGTGAGGCGTGCAGTTATCAATGAATAAAACAATTTTCCTCTTCTCTTTACACATTTTCTTGTTTATTTGTTTTAACCACTCTGAGAAAAATTCACTCGTCTCCAAGCTTTTTTATTTGCTTTATAATGAAGTGGGAAAGACTTAATGCCTTTAAAGCACCTTGGGATTCTAGATTTTTCAATCATCAATGGTTTAAACTTTTTAGTCCCACTCAATGTTGGTAGCTAAAAGTAACGTTACTCGCTCTTTACTTTGTTTTCCTCCATGGCAGGTTTCTCCTTGGAAAACTGCAGTTTTGTCTAGTAATGCTTTGAAAAAGAGCCCAGTCTCATCAGCATTGAATATTCTTGCAGAAGATCAGGAAGAGTTTTTATCCATTCCGAACAAAGCTCATCACTCACTGATTGGCTTTCGGGACACAATTTTCGAAAAACAATGTTATGACGGTTTTTAAAGATTTTCAGCCATCCATTGCTGCTTTTGAAGTCTTTGTGCCCCAGCTTCTGTGCAAATTGTTCCGCTTTTTCTTTAAACTCATTGTTTCTAATAGGTAAATTACAATATCTGTGTTGTTTAAACCATTTTATGAGGCATTCTTCTAATTCAGGATCTCAATTCGAATATTCTTCATAGATTTTTCATTTCAAAAAGTTTTTCAATTTTCTCTCTGTCCTTTATTATTCAATATTTTTTATAAAGTCGATGCTGGAATTTTAAAATCCTTGGCGGTTTGTCCTTTCTTCCTGCCTTTATCAAAATCTCGAACTTTTTCTTTACTGTAAACACATTCAACCTTCGTTTAACACTTACTTTTTTTTGTCTCCATGGCATCACCTTCCATTTTTGCAACTCGAATTGGCAATTCACACACTTTTGAATTGCAACTACACCCCACGAACGTTTTTCGAAGACTTATTTAACACGTGTAGTCAAGTTTGTTAACCCTGTTACATAAACACAACAGCTAATTCAGAACACAACGGCTTGCCTAACGAATTGGTGAGAATGACACTGATTGGATGCAACCGATACTATGCGACCTTGAATATCCAATTGGGTGTAAAGGGAGTAGTATTGTCCCTTTTGCAGCAAATTCTGGGAAGCATCCCCTACGTGAGATCTACATGAAGGTCACAATGTGACTAAACAGCCATTTTCAAGGGAAAAAAATATTTTTGGCTTCGAAAAAAATTCGACACATCAAGGTTTTGAGTGAAAACTCTTCAAGATAGGAATTGAAATTAACATTAGGAGAATTCAAGGGGAAAAATATTTTTTCGAGATATCGAGAGTTCACTGTATATAGTATTTTCCAGTAAAATTTGAAGTACTTGTAATAAGACAAAAGTTCAAGTTATCAAATATGAAATCAGCTGTTGTTATAGCTGGTGTAAACATCATATGCAAGAAAGTAAAAATATATTTAAAATTAGCACTCAATGGAATGCCAACACGCATCTAAATAAGCATGTTTTTTAAACATACACATAATATTTTAATGTAAAATAACTTCGATATAAAAAAATATAATAAACAAAATCCTATAATCGTCTGCAACTACAATGAGAACATCAACTACACCCAGTGGTTCTTAAAAACTGACAAAATTAATTTTCCCTTATAAGTTATTAATCCCTTTTACAAAATGATAAAAAAATTAAATAATGCAAGTATGAACTTGGAGGCAACTAAAATAATTTAAATACTTCATAATATTTTCATTCAATAGGAAAAGCAATACTAAAGATAAAATATCTTTCCTATATATAGAAACATTGATTTTACTTAATAAAAAAATTAAACATTTAATTAATTGTCACAAAACGCTCACTAAAATTTTCCTTATGCTTCATTATAATTAAGAGCAAAATTTGAAGAAATCTACTGAGTAGTTTGGATTTCTATAGCGTACAAGTTATTCTTGAATTTCACTTTTATTTATAATGATAATTCTGAGATATGTTGCAATTTAAGTGCCCAACTACAATTTAACATACTTTTTGAAATTTTCTTTCCCTGGTCCTTTCTTTTCACCTAGAAGCTTATCAGCATCCATTTTTCCTGAAAATAAACAAATTGTTAAAATTTCAAATAAATGTGATAGTAACTTTCAAGCAAAATGCAAACACTGAATCTTTATTTCTGATGCATCAATATCTGATGTTTGTAACCTTTTCTACCAAAGATAAATCCATCTCAGCTTAGATCAAAATGAGCTTCTCCTCATTTTAGAAACTCATAAATTTATTACTACACCATCGAATTAATACCAGGTAATTTCTCCGGCTTTTCCTTCTCTCTTCAGAGTTCAATTTTCATCAAAGAAGGACAGCAGGATTTTGCAGGATCAAACTTTTTGTTTTAAAGTAAAACTACTCATAATTTTGAAAAAGTAACAGTAAAAAGTCATCTAAAATAATGAACCCTGCCTTTATGGGGAGTTATTCTCTCATGTGAATATATATAATAAATCAGTAAGTGAAAAAGATTATTAGGGATTACTTGAAAATTCATTACGAGTTGCGTCAACTTAAAATTATTCATTCGAAACAATCAGCAAAATGATATTTATATAATTAAAATGATCTAGTTAGATGAATAAAAAATATTAAAATATTTTCTTTCTTTTTTTATAAAACTAGACATAAAACATTATAAATTACCAACTATTACAACTTAAGTAACCTACAGAGATCAATCAGCTTAATGCAACTTTTTAAAGAAGATTTCCAGCAGAGTTTTAAAATTATTCAATGTGCAACATGCTTATCTTTCCCAAGGCTTTTTTTTTTTTTTTTAAGTTTTGTCTTTGAGATTGATGCAAGATATTGCCCCAAAACTTCAGTATTTTCTTCAGCAATATATGTCAAACACTTCATAATGAGCCTCTTCAAAAGAGGGAAAGAAAACATAAACTTCTGTCTCAAGAAATCTTCTTACAAGTGAACAGCTCTCGACTTACAGTAGCTAGAAGAAAACATTTCTCACATACAATTACTCATATATGTTAATTTATTTTAAGAGAAAACAATATAAAAAACTCACCTTTTTTAGTTTTCTTTAAGGCACTTATCATTTGCTTCTTTTCTCGCTTCCTACTTTCAATGATTTCTCTCTGGATCTAATGAAAAAATAAGTAGGAATTAAAAAAAAAATAACTGAATTAAAGAAAAAGATTATACAGCTTTTGATCACATAATTTCTATAATCTAAAATATCAAACCATGATACTCATAAAGGAAGCCAAAAAACTAATTATTTAAAATGCTTCTATCTATATATCTATAATAAGCATAAAACATAACCTTGATTTTTAATGGATCTGTAAAATCTGTGACAACAGAAATACTAAACTGGCTGTTAAAAAAAAAAAAGGTAAAAATATTTGATGAAACTGGAAATAATCTTTGCGAGTAAAATTAAAGAAAAACCAAGTGATACTAAACAGTACAGGAAAGTTTGCAAGAGTCACAGCAATTTTGTAACTTTTGATTACAGAATTAATATTCCAAGGAAAGATTTAATTGTAATGACCTTAGAGTAAATAAATTTCTTGACTGATCCCTTAAAGACAGAAAAATAACTAATATCTCTTTGTTTCATAATTTATTAGAAAATGCATTATGTTTGCATATTTAAAGTCTAAGTTAATATGCAACATGAAACACATTATTTTCATTACTGAAGCAAAACCTCTTTAAGTGTATTGTTTTGCTTTGACACTGATTTATTCTAATTAACTTCAATGTTAAATTATTATTATTCTTTTTTTAAAAATTTGATATTGTGCAGCAAACTCTACTCTTGAGATAAAATAATAATAATAAAAAAAGGGTGTTTTTTTTTGCACAATAGCTGGAGCTGACCAAAGGGCAGGCTCTTATATTAGTCAACTGAAGCTCTTCACTGTTTTGTGAAGAGTAAGGTAAGTGCTCCAGTAGTGGGCCACGTACCAGTAGTGGGCCACTTGAGTTTTTAAGTCGAAAAACAAGAAATTATAACATTCCAATGAAATAAGAGATCTGCCTCTGGTAGGCTGAAACCCTTATCAACTAAATACCAAAGGCACAGCCTTTATTTCCTGTTTAAATAGGAACTAGAAAATTTGTTGTTGAAGTTGGTCTCTGAGAGAAGCATTTTTAGCTTATTCTTAGTGATTTCCTTAAGAGGTAACTCTTCATTCAACTATTTTTTAGCATACAATCTATTTGTTTTTAAAATGAATTGTTATTGATATTATTTGATTATATAATGAATGTATTATAAACTATCTTTAAATTAAATAATATTGATAATTTATGGATAGTGAAGGGTGGCCCACTTTTGGATCAATGTTTTACTAAATGCTCCAGTAGTGGGCCTAGGGAGGCCAGTACTGGAGCACATGCTTTCTCTCAAATAGACTGTGATGGGCCACATGGCCCACTTCTGATACACTAATGGCCCACTTCTGGTACACTAATAGAACATTCTGACCAATTACTTAAATAATAAATATTTTATAGTACTGTTGAGGAAAAGACTGGTATTCAAGAATTAGTTGGGCTCTGTAATGAGGCAGACAATAACTATCGCATTGCTGGACCATCGAAAAATATTCCATCACCATTTAAAAGAGCTCGTTTCTGGCTGCAGAGGGAAGATGATGACAAAGATTTATTCAACATAAAATATCAAGATTTAATATCCATAATGCCCCAAACAGAACTTAAAATGAAAGATCGATGATTAGCATATACCTTTAATAAAAAAATTGGCTGCTAGAGAAAAAATGTAAATCTCATGCAACTAGAATCTATAAATAAAAGATTTCACCTATATCAAGCCATTTTTATTGCATTTTTTATAGTATATAATGTTAATATATTGTTATTATTACTATATATAATGATTTTATTCATTTTTCTTTGGCACAATTGACAAATCTAGGTGGCCCACTTTTGGTATGCCCACTACTGGTACATCAAAAGTTTGCTATGCCCACTTCTGGTGCATAGGAGTGATCCAAGTTTTTAATTTTTAAAAAATTATATTACAATTATTTTGATATTTCAGGTGATTATTATTTTAGATAAAAGTTTGAACAACCATAAAAAAAATAGAGATTAGCGAAACTTCTAAAAAGTTTAGATGATAATTGAGGAAATACCCTTAAGTGGCCCACTACTGGAGCATTTACCTTAATAACAGCTGATTGATAGAGATGAGGGGAAGGTCATAGTATATACAGTAAACTCTCGATTATCAGGCATTCAAGTATCCGGAAAGCTCAACTAACCGGAA
Source organism: Araneus ventricosus (assembly GCA_013235015.1). Classification (NCBI taxonomy): domain Eukaryota; kingdom Metazoa; phylum Arthropoda; class Arachnida; order Araneae; family Araneidae; genus Araneus; species Araneus ventricosus. The sequence continues at coordinate 108,716 of BGPR01000435.1, read as the reverse complement.
AAATTAGAAAATGAGTTTTTCTAAAAATCTTGCATCTGCGCGCCAAAATTTAGCACGCACGCACGCACGCCGTTCCATTCAGGAGGACAATTTATTTCTGGAATGCAACGTTCGTTCCGCACGGAGGGACGTAGAAAGAAAAAAAAAAAAAAAAAAACAATATACAATACTGTGATTTACACAGACTTGTTTTAGGGAGGAGGGGAGGTTCAAAAGCAAAAGTGAGAACCAAAAATAATAATAATAATAAATAAAAGGTCCTCACCTTTCGCCGAAAAACAAGACCTAAAAACGAAATCGACAACCAAAAAAAAGACAAAGGGACAGAATCGGTAAAAAAAAAAAGATCATGGGGGCGGGTTACTCCAGATTGGCAAGTCTCTTTCTTTTCCTTTATTTATTTACTCTCCAAATACCGGCAGATGTTGATTCCGATTACGTAATATCAAGTGCAGAAGAATTGGAGGCGCGAGTATTGCGCAACAACCCTTGCGATCTTCTAAAAGATAATTAATTTTGATATTCAATCTGGAATTTGTTTATGATCACTTAAAAGAGTTTTATTATGCTTGCTGAGTAGAATATTTTTCAGTTTCGTCGGCTATTTTTATATGTTTATATATTTACGGTAAAAATTGTCCTACAGATTATACTTTTTTTTAATTATGTTAAATTAAAATCTTCATAATATGTTTTATAAATACAATGTTAAGGAAGATACAGAAGTATTCTTAAAAATTATATTTAATGCACATTTCAAAATGACAAAAACAAATTATTTGGCCGATAAAATCTTTAAAAAAAAATTTCAATCTACCCCCCCCCCCCCATTTTTCCCGGCACACTCAACTATCCGGAATTTTCAGGTATCCGGAAATTGGAGTTTCCCGAGCATGCCGATTAGTTAAGCTTTTACTGTAACTACAGATACTGGGGTTCTTTTGTATATTTTCAGATCATCTTGAGGGCTATGCCATTTTATGATTAATCATGATAAATCGATTTCTCAATGCACAATTCATTCTTTCTCTATTGTAAAGGTTTAAATGTTTGTGTTAAATAATTCAAAGCTACTGTATCAATAGTAAATTATTTCAAAATATTCCATTCAATCAATATGTTTAAATTTTTTGATTTATTCAAATGAATACAAATTCATGACAACTACACAATAGAAGTTTTGTGAAACTTGGCTTTGTTCATGAAATATAGAAGTAAGACAATAAAGATAAATTAGTCTGTAGAAAGCATTTAAATTATAATATGAAATATTATCCCATTAAAAGACAGAAAGCACTTCAAAGGAAATAAAAAATCCCTTTTATAAATGAATGATTTACGTTTATTCTATCTCACAATGAAACCTCGAAATACCAGGCCTTTTGGGATTATGTGGTTCATTAAGCATTTCTTTTCTTTTTTTAAAGGGTGAAAAATTATTCAATATTTTGCCAAATAGTTCAAAATTAGAAATATTCTTTATCGAAAGTACTTTTCCAAAATGAATTCCATGAAATTTTCAATCAAATTCAAAATATGCCATCCTCAGATTACAATAAATTTTTTTTAAAAAACAAATAAGACATTGTGCAAGTTCCTGAAACTGTTCCATTAAAATTGAAACTGTTTCCATGATATATGAACAATAATGCCTACAGCTGTTTCCTTATCCTTTGATAAATGCGATTTTAAGTTAATTTTGTTTTTTTTATTAGGAACTAGCCGCCTTCGGCAGCCAACTCGTTTGCCCATATAAGAACTTATAACTTAATGTCATGAAAAAAAAAATTATAATTAGTTAATTTTTTTAGATGAAACAATAAGTTCCAAAATCAAAAATGAAATAAAAATGCATCCAAAATGAAACAGTACAAAAAGATCATCTTTAGATGCATACATTCAAAGTTTCCAGTTCGAAAATGAAATTTAGAGTTAAGAGAACAGTAAATGAATGTAGTTATTAGCTGCTACTTCTCAAACATTTATTTGAAATTGTTGCTACAATTTGAAATGCACTTTAATTTTAACAAAAAAATAGTATAAGAATAAAAAAGAAAATTTTGAAATAAAAAATGTAATATTCTCTATAATTCGAGCCAATATTAGACAGTTTTTAAAACATTATCAATCATATGCCATATTCATTCATAATTTGATATTTCATTATCTGTTTCGCTCTGGTTGTCGTATTCTAATCGAGTTTGTTGAAGGATTGGTACAGCATGTATAATTTGAAACAGGAATAAAAGTTTGATAAAATTCTGTAAAAAAATGTGGCATAGTATTAATTTTAATATCACAGAAAAGGTTACTTTCTACATTTCAAAATGGATTTGAAGTGGTTTACGCATAAATGGGTTTAAAATATTTGAAAATTGTAAAATATAAGCACTTAAAATTTAGAGGGGGGGGGGGGAAACCCTCTTCGTGGTACAGAACTGCGAGTCTCGCTACAGCCAACCACAGTACTGGGAGGCGAAATGCTTCCACAGCATCCCAAAGAAGGGGAAAAGGGACGCAACCTTTGTCTTGCACCCTCCAAGAGGGAACAATGTTTCAGTGACCTTCTCCGAGAGGGGTGCTGTCCATTCTGTGACCTTCAACGATTTGCAGGCACTAGATGATGCTTTCAAAGCGTTTTACAATTCGCCGAAATAATAAACAGAGTTCAAACTAACAACATTAGAAAGATGAAAATTCACACTTTAAAATGATAGGTTCAAAGATCTGTTTATAGACCGCAAACAGACAGACACACAAACATTCATCTTTATTATTAGTAGAAATTTTAGGAGAAATGTGAATCCCCCCCCCCTTTTGGCAGATTAAGTGTTTGTATGTAGATGGTGTTGTACAATTATACGTTCCTGTACAAAGATTTTTGACTTCTATTCATCATTTGTTTGGGGAAGACATTAATTTCTTTTTTTAAATATAGTTTTGCCTTTTGATATCTGGTATGTTTTATTTACAAGTCCTTTAAAATAATTTTAGCCCTGACTGAGTGTGTGTTACACGAACAATTTGATATTGATTTTATGTTTCTAAATTATGATTTTTGTCCTTTTATTTAATTTGCAAAATGTTTGGTATATTGATTTTTAATTTTACTATGCACATGCTGCTTCATCTCTTTCTTTTCAAAAGAAGCCAAATTCAGAAGATATGTTTACAAAACTGTTGGAAAGCATAAATTTGTGGCAATTTCTTCACACGACAGAGAAAAAATTTCTAAGGATATAAATTCAGTCCACAGTGATCTAATCAAAATCTAAAATCAAATGGCATAAAAAGAAAAAATAATGGATTTTTTTGTAACAAAATTAAATTATTATAATTTCTTTGCAAACTTCTCTTTAAAAAAAAAAAAACAAAGATCATGCAATGAACATCATTATTTTAATTTATATCCATTGAAATAAACTGATCTAAAATATTTGCAATATAGAAAAAAAAAAAATGAGAATCATATATTATTGCTTTATATGTTCTCTAACAAAAATACAGACAAGTATACTTAAAAAGAGTTACAGTAATACATGTAATGTAGTAATTAATCATTAATTACAGAACTCGGAACAATATATATATTCAATTATTTAAAAGTTGAAAGTTTAAAAAAGAATATTAATGTTGTCTGCCTTTATAAATGTAATAACATTTTAAAATACTTATGAAATACATTTTTTAAACTCCATAATTAAATAAAAAGAAAAATGCTCCCATACCTTTTTGCCTTGTTTTTTCTGTTCCCGAAGAGCTCTCACTTTCTCTGTCCTTTCAACAACCATTTGTTTATTTAGGAGTTTTTCTCGTACCTGGAAAATAGTCATAATATTTTTTTTCTATTGTTAAAGTCTATAAGAACTATTTGATAAACAGAAGATTAATTTAATAGAATTTTTACGTCCAGAACATCTAATAGATAATATCCATCTAATATATATCATCTCTACATAACATCTAAATATCACAACAATATACAGAATGGAGTGATTAAAGTTTTTCATCTAAGTTTCTGCAGCAGGTGCAAGTAGTGTGACAATGAAAATATAAAATAATATATTTTCATCCCAAGCACATAAATGTACAAAATTTCAAAACTCTAGTGAGTAAAAAGTCAATTACAAAATTCCATCTTTACAAACAAGTCAAGCTTTCACATTTTTTGTCAAAATTTAAGCATATAAGAATATTGATTTTTGCAGTTACCACATGTAATCCACCAATAAATAAATCATAATTACCTTTAACATGTGTGTATCCGACTTTGCCATTTCAGCAAAATAATCATCTGGGCGCTTAGTTGGAATGCCCATTTTCTTCAATCTTTTAAAAGCTTTGGCTACTCCCTGTAATGCTTGATTATAACTGTGGGAAAAACCATATAAATCTTTACAAGAAAATTTTATTTTACCAACATCAGCACTTATTTAAATTTTTTTTAAATACAGAAAGTGCTGCTGTAAAAGGAATTAATAGATTCTAATATTAAAAGCAATTAAAGATATGCAGTGGAACTTTGTTAATTCGAAGTTAACAGGACATTGATAAAAATGCAACCAATCAAAAAATTTGAATTAAAAAAACTGGGTTTCAAAATGAGTACAGCCAGTGGTGTAGCTAAAGAGGGCAGTAAAATCAGACATACAAGAAAACAATTTTATACTTAAGAAGAGCAGCAGTACTAGCTCAATCATTCTGCATAGAAAAAGCTGATGTAATTAATTCACATTTTTCACCTTCGGTTGAAGTATTTACTCAAAATATCAAGAATAGGATTAAATCATTATGGATACATAAGCATAATTTTTCAAATTATTAAGATTTGAAATGATTACACATATTCAGTCTAATTAATAAACAATGCAGAAGAGCCGATTCTGTTTTGCAGGATTCAAACTTTCTAAGCATTGGGTGCAAGATAAAAATTCTTGTACAGAATTTTGCTGAATATATTTTATTTCATTAATCTAGTGCAGTTTTATGACATGCTTGTTTATTGTAGTCAAAACATGAGTTCACAGAAAGACTACCAAGCTATATTATCCATATGGCAAAATATTTTCATCAATTATTGCTGCCTTTTGAAAAGAAGTTCACAATCAGTGAAATTTTTATGTTTTCTTTTAAAAAAACAAATTCAAAATTAACTTCATACACCTCTTTACAAGACAAGAAGAAACAAAATTCTGATCATCTTTATTCACAGAAAAAAAAGTAAATAACAGCAATTTCCCCTGCACATTGAAGAGTGAAACATTTTCTATAGACGGTGGATGATATCTTCTCTTACGAATTATAAGTGATAGCCAACTAGTCAGAAGTTATCCCACACATACCATAATATTTCATATTTTAGCATATATAGTTTTAATCAACGTAGTTGAAAATTGTCTCATAACATTCTAACTGCTAATAAATACCTCAGACATTAGAAGATTATTACGTTTAAACAAAAAGTTACATTTACTCAATAAAAGGTACAAGGTAGATGCTAAAATTTCCATGATGGCTGCAAAATCAAGATACGTCAAGTTTTCAAAACTATCAAATTTTGAAAATATTTATCTAAATAATTTTACACTATTTTTTTTAAACAGGTAGTTATGTGATTCTATATATACAGGGATGAGATTGGCAAAAAAGCAAAAAGACTGAAATCATATGCGAGCAAAAAATTTGTACCATAATTTATATGTGAAAGAAGTAAAACATGCAACATGATTAAAATATTTCACTATAATAATTAATAACTTAATTATTTATAATTCAGTATGTATAAATAAGAAAAAGAATATTAAATTATTATTAAATCATTCACATTAAAAGTTAACAAACAAGTTTAACACATCATCAGGGACATCAGAAAATACAAAATTAGACATTAAAACATATTTACCACATGTACATCACTGAGATGCAACATTCACCCAACAGAAGTCCGAGAAGAATTATATTTAATAGCCTTTTAATAAAAGCTAGCTCAAAAAATAAATATTCTTTTGCTTCATGCAATTGTGTAAAGTGTACTAGCTCTTTATAAATTATAATAATGTATCATATACTGAATTCTGTTTTATTTCTTTTATTTTTATACTTTTTTGCAAAAGTAATAGCACAATGATTTTGCACCTTATAAAGTGAAAGGGGTCAAGAAGTTGTACAGTTACAATGACAGATTCATTTAGCATTACTATTATTTGAAACCCTTTGAAACATTTCCTTAATTGTTAAATAAGTGGTTTTCTTTCATTTTTTTTATTTGTGTGGCCTTTGTTGGTAACAGATTTGGAGGGCTCCTATCTTTGACAGATTTTTCTTCACCAAAGGATGTGTTTGCATCTTCTGCAAGTTTATTTTAAGTAGAGGCTAAAGTTTTTGCACAGTCTTCATTAGTATCTCTTTGTTTAATTACTGGCATAGTTGTTGGGACTACATTATCTCTAGAATGCCTAGGTAAATCATCGATTTTATTTTTTTATTTTAAGAAGATTTTTTTATGTCCTATTCTCTGCTTTTTTGCTGCATTTGCACACAGCTTTTTAGCTGTCTCTTTTGACAGGGTTTTTCTTTTTTTTTTTTTTATGTAGTTTATTTATTCCTTCATCTTGGTATGCCATACAAGATGACCTTAAGTTTTAAAATAATTTTTTTTTCAAAATATTCATGCAAATTTTTTTTTTTTTTTTGCAAAATATGCCACAGAGGTTTTGTTTTCTGCAAAAAGGTGGTACTTAATACTTTAAATGGCACTGAATGTTGGAATGTTCATCCTTGTAGAGCTTGCAGATATAATGTTGATTCGTCAGTAGAAGATGAATCAGCTAGTTTCCTAGCCAGTGGAGTTAAACCGCACTATTGAGCATATTTTCCCAGAATTTTCTTTCGAAAACGTAAGATAGGAAAGTTTCTTCTCTTTGTGTAAAAGCGGAATTTTCGGAAGAAAAAGCAAATTTTTGCAGGGGGAAAAAAATCGGAAATCCGGGGGTGGGGGGACAGAATTTCTCCAAAATAATAACAAAAGCGGAAATTCGCGAAAAAATCTCATCCCTGTATATATCAGTTTAAGTTCATTTGGAAAAATAATATAAAGGATTTAATTAAAATTTCTTTATTATTTTTTTACTTCAGGCCAAACTTGTAATGAATAAGTTATATACTAATTATTCCAAATTAATTTTAAAATGCGAGAGTAATTGTATGTACTGTTAGTAATGCAAAAAGGGATCACTCTTCAAAATAGGGAAAAAGTTCATGAGAGTTCTTTGAGGCATCTTGCATTTAAAGTTGACATCGTTATAACCACAAAATTACAAAGCAAATTAGCATTTGGAAAAAAAACAAAACCTTTGAGGAAATTTAAAATCCCCATGAAAATAGTAACAAGCACATACTAATATGTAAATAAACAAGTCCTTACAATAACATTTCTCTTTTGAAGTCATGTTCAGCTTCTGTATCAATAGCTCCTTTTTTATTTGAACCGTCTGTTTCTGTAGAGAATTTCACAGTTATATCCAATTTTTCAATCCAGTTCATATTTAACTGAATGTCTTTTAGTCTTTCTTGAAGTCCAACCTATAACATATATATTTATAAATATTTTGAATCTATCAATGACAACAGCTGTAACACCATCACTGAATAATTTTATCTGGTCTTGCAGATTTGACCTAGCTGGAGTTAAATATGGAGATAAGCAGCAACAATAAATTTATATAAATTTTTAAAAAGCCATAAAAAAGATACAGTATATTCAGTACAATCCCGGTTAACCAAACTACAAGGGGGGTGGGGAAGCTCTTTCAGATAACAATCTTTTTGGTTAAGCCATGGACATCTATTACTATTTTGGTAAAACTGCAGTCAACGTTGTGGTCTGGTTTTTTTTTTGGCACAACTCTGAGCGGAGTTGCCAACTTTTGTTTTGGGTGCACAGCAATCTTTTTATTGGTCTCTTGTGTTAGCAATGCCTGCGGCATCTCAAATAGGAGGAATTCTGCATGCAATGCCCATGGCATCTGAAGTAGGGGTAAAGGGCAATTTTTTTTATCTTAAAAAACAACAACAAAAAAAAAAAAACAGCGGCTTTGCTAGCAGCAAAGCAGGAACCTAATAGCTTCGCTTGTTCATTGAAAACGTAAAGCATCAAAAACGATCAGAATAAAACATGCAGGAAAACACTGAAATGAAAAATGCTGGCTATCAAACCATGTGATCCATACACCACAGTAAAACGACAATGGCATCAGCTGTCTTAAGCTGGTAAAAGGTCTCAATCGAACCAATATCACCAGAAATAACATTCCTTTTGGCACAAGAATTGCACTTCCAAGACTTGAAGCCATGAATATCAAATGGAAGACTTGAAAAATATTTCAAATCGAAATATGTTCCTTCTACAAAACATCAACCCAAGCGAAGAGTCCATCAGTCAAGAAAAATCCGTTGGGAAATGATACCAATTTTCAAAATTTGAGCTGATGCAAAGAGGCAACCAATTAAAACAAGGTGCAAGAAACGGCGATGTGCAAGCAATAAAAAGATCGCTGTGCACTCAAAGCAAATCGTCAAGGATTACATCTCTTGGTGATTAACAATTGGCAAAACGAAATGGCAGGAAACAAAACCACACCGTACTCTACAGTTTAACCACTATTTTATATCTTATCACAGTATGTAATTCTGAAATGTTTTGAGAGTAAAACAAATTCGAAACTCTCTTTGTCGTAACAATACCATTTCAACTTAAGGTTAAAAGTGAAAGTATTGCATCAAAAGAAAGACTCAAAGGTAGTTAAATAAAAATTTAAGCACATGTAGTTAGCATAGGATGTATAGAACAATCTCTCATTTTAAGTAGCAGCAATGGTACCTTGCTGTTGCCAAAAAGGAGATTTTTCTCGATAATTCAATATATGTTACAAGAAACACTTGTTTATGTTTTGTTTTTTTCAACTGTAGGAATTACAGAATGCTAAGTTGATTGGGCATTTTTTTCTATCTATCGGTCACAAATAAATAATCCTGAAAATCATATAAATTACTTAAAATTTAAATACATGCATAATTTTATGTATCAGGAAAAAAAATTAAACAACATTTAAAAAAATTATCATGTACATTATCACATGAAAGTTATACATTTCCATTGTAATGATATCTAGTTACAAATGTCTGCCTGCTTACAAGACTGTTGCTAATAACTAGTGCTTGGGACAAGGCTGTATATTGATTATGGCAAGATCGTCAGATCATTACATTTTTTTTTTATTTCATAGGGGTAAATTTCAGATTTCAATTCACATTTTAAAAACTGCTATTATTTTAATATTGCCGTTTAATTGAGTGAAGGTTACAAGAGATTTTACTATATACGCCGTTTTTAATAATTTCAATTAATTCAATATATTGCTTTGGGCATAAAAATTCCTAATCAGTTTATTTTGCCCTCATAAAATTTCGTGAAATCAGAAACTTACCACATTGTTAACTGGTATTATATTTCTTTTTTGAGAAGATACAGACGGAATGTTAGACACAAAATCCTCTTCAACGGAGGCATCCGAGAGGTCAGACATCTACAAGAAATAAGATAGTGAAAATTATATAGATTAACGAAAAATCAATACTATAAAAAATATTCTGTTAGTATTTTCCTTCACTATTGAGATAAACAAGACAAGAGAACAAGCCACAAATTATATTCAATAAATATTATTTATAAAAATGCATGGGTAAACAGATCTTTGGTGACAAGTAACAACGATAAACACCTGCATAGGAACAATTAATACTTCTTAACAAAATTTTTAAAACTCATATTTACCTTTTAACACTTTGAATAAATATTTTTTTACCACACTACCATACCATGTGTTTTCAATTCAATTCGAGCACTAAACACACGAAATGTTGCCATTAACGAATGACTAAAGTAAAACTAAAAATAAAAAAATCCAGTTATAACATATTGCATCAGTGCATACAAATGCGATTATTAGTAACAATATTGAATCATATAAAAATGTGTATTTAGAAACTGAGAGGATTAATACATAGCTAAAAATATTTTTTTATCCCGAATTTTGGCAGCACCCTCTGTTGACAGATATATTAGTTCGTAACTGTAACCAAGTTTTTCGTTTGATTGTTTGTGACTCAGTAGTTTTGGTATAAGATCGAAGCAATAATATTTATTTCATAGTAATACTTATAACATTAAATTTTAATTATGCCCGACTACTTAGGAGATGATATGAGAAAAACAAAGGATGATAAAGATGAAAAGGAAAAAGATGTTAAAGGTATATAATATTTGTTTTATGTTTAATTTCTTAAAAGTGAGACCGGATTGTAACCGATTTCATTACAATAAAGAAAAGTTTGAAGTTTAATGTAGAAAGTACTCCGAATACGTGTATATGAGCAGTAATAGGTTGTAAGTGTAAGCCTACATCAAAAATTGTAGATTTTGCGAATTTCAGTTTTCCATAAAGGAAAGTAAGTTTTCAATGAAAAGTAGCTTAATTTTTATTTAATGAATTTAAGATACGTACAATGAAAGATAGTCGAAGGCATTATATTATTTGACTCAAATATTATGATTTGTCCCTTCATACTTTTTAGAATTTTGCCGTCGAATATGTGGAACTTATCTTTTAAATTAAATGTAATGAATGCAGCATCATTTTAGATTTTTATATTGCGTATAAATTTTGCGATTAATTTTTAAAAATCTTTATGTTGAAAGAATTTTAATGATATTTAGTATGTTAAATTACATTGATTTAATATTGTAAAATCTTTCAGTGTTTGGTGTGCGTGTAAAAGAGGTTTAAAAGTGTAGAGACATTGCAAAGAAGATTGCAGTCATTAACGTCCCCAAAAATCTTTATTTTAGTTTTGACATATTTCTTTAATTGAAGAAGGATTATATTAAAATCTTCAGAAGGTAGTTTAGATGCTTCAAGTCTGTGACCAGTCTTGGGAAAATGCAGTGTGCTCTTTCACTGGCAACTGTCAAGTCTTGCAAACAGGCAGTTAGAAACATGCTCACAGCTTTAATACACTTCAGAAACAAAGAACCACTTCATTTTGAAAGTGAAATGAAAGAAATTGCTAGTTCAGCAGGTTTATTGAGGTGTGGTGAAAGTAAAGATTTACGAGTTAAACTAGAAGTACTTTTAACTTGGAACTTAAGTGTTGTGAAAATGATTTTCATATGCATATGTACATGATGAGAGTTAAATTGATTAGGAGTGCATCACATATAACCAAAATTCTGTATTTTTTGCTACTTGAAATCTAGATTTATGAAATATATGCTCATTATCTTTAAAATTTTATTTATTTTAGAATTAATGTATCATTTATAAATTATCTTCAGAGATTTAGTGTATTAAGGAAATTATGACACAAGATGGAAAACTGAGATAACATAGATGATGTTCAGATTTTGAAATATTATTTATTATTATTAGTCAACAATTCTAGTGAAATTTTTGGGTCAGAAAATTCCTCTTGACTCTGTTGGTAAATATTTTAAGCATAATTTATTGAATAGTTTCACAGCTTATCAAAATGCTTTACATTCTGTAAACCATGTTCCTGCTAATAGTTATTCACCTCTAATTATCATTAATATGATATTTAAGGTTCTAATCTAATACAGTCTGACTTCTAAAATCCGGAAACCACTGAAAACCAGGCAATTTTTTTAAAACTCGTGATGAGAAAAAAATGAGCTAAATAAATTTTAAACTATAACGCTTGAGGCAAGATGCAGAAATTCCAGTTATTCTATTCATTTTAAACTACTATTTTTTTGTTTTTGTATCACTTTAATATCTCTTTAATGTTTTTATTGTTTAAAATGTGTTTTTATATGGAGTTGTTGGAATTGTCAATGTGTAGATCAGCATATGTCTTGATTGGTTGCAAATGCTCAAAAGCCAGAGGCGTTACCAAGGAAACCATTTGCCGTTGCCTTGTGACTCCCGGGTCTGTTCTGAAGATGTTATTTGCACATGTGCCCTTAATTGTACACGGTGACATCAGAACTTTGTCATCTCTATTGGTTTAAGTAAGACATCTAAAATCCGGACCTTCCAAACCCCCGCGCAGTCTGGATTTTCAAGATTGTACTGTACTTAAAGGGTTATGTGGAAAGCCATTGTTTATTCCAAGATGCTGTACTGATCATGATTAATATTCAATTTCTTGCTAAAAAACATGCTAACAGAGCCATTCCAAAAGAGTTGGTATTTATTTAAAAATATATATATGGGAAACTTGAAAGATAACTAGCCTTATAGAAATGGTAAGTTGGTCTAGGTAGGTTGGTATCTAGAAGTTGGTACACACTCTTAAAATGATGTCAAGTTGCCAAAACTAATGCAAATATTACTTTCATTAGCTTTGATGACTTGGCCTCAATGAAGTGCAGCGGTCTAGTTATTACTTTGGTGATATGACAGCATTTTAAGACTGTGTACCATTTTCCACATTTCAATCAAATGATATAATGAAGCTTAAATCAATTTCTAATTGTTTAAAAATATATATCCTTTTTGCTTTACTAATTAAATTGTTTGAAAGTATCTGATGCAGGTATGCATATGCATTGAATTGATATTCTGATTTATTTGAAATTATCTCAGATTTTTACTCTACAGTGGGTAGAGATATTTGAAATGGAGTTGCAATTACTTAATATATATATATATAGTGTATGCAAGACAACTCTCTGAAGGAGGTGATCTTGAGGAGGGTCTGTGACTTTTAATAGACAATTCTTCACAAAATCAGTAATTTATTTGAATGTAAAACAAAATATGCAATCTTGTCTATAGTCATGCTATCCTTCTTTAACCAATGCGTGGGTCGATCCAAGCGAAAATTGGACCTTTTTGCAGCCCCTTCACAAAATCCCACTTTATAAAAATGGCCCCTTCACAAAATTCAAATTCTTAAAAACGTCCCTTTTTCAAAATGTCATTTGAAAATGATGCCTTTTTAAAATTTTTCACTGAAATTCAATGAAGCACTTTTGATATTGAACGTAAAATATAGAAATATGACTGCTAAAATTGGAGGTTTTACATGATAAAAAAAATTTTCACAAAAATATTTTTATTTTTCACAAAAATAATTTTTTTTCTACCAAAAATGGGCCCCTAAAAAAAAAACCTGGATCGACCCCTGCAACGCCAAAATAAAAAAAGAATACAAGTCACTTGTCAGTATTCCTCGAAACTTTAAGACAAAGTGAGAAAAGCAGCTATTCTCAATTAGAGAGAAGGCAGTATTGAATCTAATTTGATGCTTCAATATTCTAAAGGGGCTCGTTAATTTCGAAAATATGCAGTGGTGTGGTGTACAGATGCCACTAAAGCGTGTTAAACTTTTAGCTGTTCTCTTTACAGATGTGAAGAGGTGCTTATTTCATTAATTAATTTATCATTTTTTTTCCCCTTTTAGCTTTGGATGAAGGAGATATAGCTTTGTTGAAATCATATGTAAGTATATTTAGTTACTAAAGAAAAAGAAATTCTTTCTCATAATAATATTTGTGGCTTTCGAATATAGTTTTTAAATTGTAATTTTATTTAATTAGGGTGTTGGTCAATACAGTAAAGCTATTAAACAGGTGGAAGATGATATTCAAGGAATACTAAAAAAAGTGAATGAACTTACTGGTAAGTGTCTAATCTTTAAAATTAATAATTGGGTAATTTTTATTGTTTGAATTTGTCTGTAGAATGTTTGTTCTGAATGTTAAATATAAACTAAAAAGAAGATAGTAAGAAGCTATTTAAATTTCTGATTTCATTAGTAATTCATTTAATGATATTTCTTATTAGTGTAATTTTGTAGCAAACGATGTTCAATTTGTGCTAAAAGCATTGATGACTTTAGTAAAAATGAAATTTGCTTGATTAGTGAGAAATAAGACTAATATTTACTATGCAATATTGTTAAAGTTAAAGTGCTATATTTTTTAAAATGAACATTTAACTGCCTTCATCAACTTGATTTCATTCTTTCAATGATAGGCATCAAGGAATCGGACACTGGTCTTGCACCTCCTGCTCTTTGGGACTTGGCAGCCGATAAGCAAACTCTTCAGAACGAGCAGCCCCTCCAAGTGGCTAGATGTACAAAAATCATCACCACTGATTCAGATGACCCAAAATATATTATCAATGTCAAACAATTTGCAAAGTTTGTTGTGGATCTGGCTGATTCTGTTGCTCCCACAGACATTGAAGAGGGCATGAGAGTTGGGTGAGATTCAAGTATTTTTCTCATCAGTAACTGCGTATATTAAATATAATTAAGTTATCAAAATAAGGTAGATTTTTATAAGTAAATTATAATTTTGTTATACATTTGAATTGCTAAGTATATAAAGACTGGTATTAATATTATGTTTTCTCCTTTCTTTATGGGCTTTTTAAGTAATTAAATTACTATTTTTTTGTTACTGTACAATTCTTATTTTATGCTGGAATGACATTTGTTTATTTTGAAATTTTTGTAATCCATGACAGGTTTTGCATATATCCAATCTGCTCTTTTCCCCCACATTCGGTTGTACGTAATTACTTCATTGACTGAAGTAGAAAATGTCTTATTTAAAGAAATAACTTGTTTAGTGTGAGACAGATTAAAAATAATTTTAATGGTTAAAAAGTTAAAAACTACTGGGTCAGTTTTCCTATGTAATAGTCTTTTATTCAAGAAAATTGAGAAATCAGGGTGGCAACAGAACCTGGAAATCGGGGAAAAGTCGGGGAATTTTATCGATCTGGAAAAATCGGGGGCAAAGTCAGGGAATTTTATTGATCAGGGAAATTCGTAAAAATATCTAAAAATCAGGGAAAATTAATAGTTATTTGATACTTGAGTTATCTATAAATTAGTATCTCATGTCTAGCATTATGTGTAATAATAAATGGAATTTTTTTAAAAAAAAATTATATTCATTTATAAAAGCATAAGTTTTTGATTAGAGCAATTAATTTTTTTATGATTTGTTAAAGAATAAAGATTTGAAGTAATATTTTGGCAGTTTCTTTTGTTTAAATCTTTGCCAAAATATATATTATTAGGGTACGTATAATTATACTATTTTTATATTTATGCTGCAACATGTTATTCTAGTACTCGTACAAAGAGCACTAATTAGTTATTGAACTGTTTTAAAGTTTTGAGCAAAGATCATAATAACCTTTAATGTTAATATAATTTAACTTGTGTTGCAAAGAGTAGTTTTAATGTTTCTTAGAAATCTTATGCAGTTTTTAGAAGCAGAGTATTTTGTTAACATTTCCAGTATTTTTTACATATAAGAAATGTAATATACTGTTTTAATAGATTTTTTTAGGATGTTCATTCCATTTTTTAAAAATTAAATTTCATAAAAATCTATTATTTTTTTCATATTAAATAACTTGGAAAAGTGATTTTAATAATATATATTGTACACATACAGCGATTCTGAGTAGGGAGAAAGCCAAAATCTAATATAATTAGTAGCCGTAAATCAGGGAAATGTTGTCAGTTTAGTCAGGGAAATTTGTTTCACGGTTTCTGTAGCCACCTTGGAAATGGCTAATGCCATCTCTGTATCCGAGGTGCAAACAACTACGTCGAGTACTTATACCTCGGAATTCTTTTTTCCAACCTCACTCATTAAACCAATACAGGCTTCATTGATTGGTAGTCAAGTATGGGAGGGTTTTGGGACTGTGTGTACAATTATTATTATTTTTTTATCAAGAGTTGATTGTCTTTATTACTTTTATTCTCTGTTTGCTATAATCAGTGAATTTATTCTATAGAGTTGATCGAAATAAATATCAGATCCATATACCTTTGCCACCCAAGATTGATCCAACTGTTACAATGATGCAAGTTGAAGAGAAGCCTGATGTGACTTATAGTGATGTAGGAGGATGCAAAGAACAAATTGAAAAATTAAGAGAAGTAGTTGAGACACCTCTTTTACATGTAAGTTTCTTTCACCAGCAAATAAACTTTACACATTAATCTGCATTCAGGATTTTCCAATTTTGATACATTTAATTAATTTTCCAGCCAGAGAAATTTGTGAACTTGGGCATTGAGCCACCAAAGGGGGTTTTGCTTTTTGGACCTCCAGGAACCGGAAAGACACTTTGTGCCAGGGCTGTTGCCAACAGAACAGATGCTTGCTTTATTCGTGTTATTGGATCCGAGTTGGTGCAGAAATATGTTGGTGAGGTAAGTAGAGCACTTACGAACTATTATGATTAAGTATCATTTCAATATTTACAGCACATTTTCGAAAAGCATATCGGAACTTCATAAATGGTTTTGAGTCGGTTGTTATTTAAAAGTAGGATTTTCTTAAGAGTTTTTTTTAGAGAATTAACAATACAAGTTTTGAGATTTTTCTCCCTTCCTACAAAAAAAAAAAAAAAAAAATCATATGTAATCATATGTTTGTTTCATGCATTTGATTTGCACAATATATTTGTGTGATGATTTTTGAGGATTTCAAAATTTGATGACAATTAATATATTGATGCCACCAAAATAATTGCCAAATGCTTTTAGGGAGTTTTGTTAAATTTTTTTATTCTCCTGACTTTTCAAATATTAAATGCTATGTACTTGAATGAAACAATTCTACTAAATATGTCTAGGTGAATTATGTTCAACAGTATGTTTATAATTTTAAACTGTTGTTGTTTTACAAAATTATTTTTCCTTTCCTTCCCTACTTCTATATTTTGGAATTTTTTACTTTATATTAATGTATATATTAAATTAACTGTCAGCATTATTGTTACAAAAGGATATACTTTATTTTTTGATGCTGTTTCCAGCAAAGTTCTGTATCACTTAATATGAGCAAAATAATATTCTTTGGTGCCAAATCTCATTTGTATCCCTACTTAAATGATCCACAAAATTAGATATACAGGGTGTGCACAAATAAAATTCACTTCATGAGTCATGACTCATTTCAAAAATTAATAATAATAATAATAATAATAAAACTAAAAATGTTGGAACTTCTTTTTTTTTTTTTCAGATAGGTAACGCAGCATTATACCGTTTTTGTTATAGCGAGAAAATCCCATACGCAATGGCTACGGTTAGCAGAAGCCAATACGTGGTTTCTGGTTTCTTTTTTTAGTTTTTTTTGAATATCATGAAAATTCTTCAGTTTCCGAATTACAATTGATTTAACATTACATGTGAATTAACAAATTAAAGAGCGTAAAATTCCCTACAAAAGCACGATTTTATTTTTCTTCCAGTTTTAATATTTACTAAGATAACGGCTCTAAACAAATTTTTGATTTCCAGTAATTTACGACCCCCTAGACCACCGAAATGGCATGTTACCTATCTGGAAAAAAACTTTGCGATGAGCTCCTGTTAAAAAAAAAAAAAAAAAAAAAAAATACTGTAGTTCTAACATTTTTAGTTTTTCTTTTTATTAATTTTTGAAATGAGGCACTTCATTTGTGTATATCATTCCCTGTATATCATTTTAGTTTAATGTCAAGGATAGGAAGTTATCATTTAAAAATAAATTGAGTTAGATTTCTTCATTAAGAAATAACTTTGTAACAGTTTGCTTTATGTAATTTTATTAAAAATCACCAGGTCCGTATTACCTTGATTCAACTTAAATGATATACTGCCTTTGTGATCCTATTGGGTTTTTATGCTATCTGAATTATAGGAAGCACAGTTTTTTAAAAAAGAGAATACAAAGGAAAGTGAGATACTTAAAATTTTCTCTCTGGTCTTCAACCGCATGTGAATGTGATCTTTAAGCAAATTAAATCTTTGCTGTCAAGGCAGGAGGTTATCTTGACCCTCTCATGGTCCCGGGCGGTCTAAAAAATTTCCCCTTAAGCGACAAAGGGCAGTCTGAGGTTGACTTCTTTTGAGGGGAGCTGAGGTTCTGAGATCCCTTAGGAGATTTTACTTGCCAACCACAACCCATTTCTTTGCACCTTAAGATAAGGGGGTAGTGGGAAAAATGACCATCCAGGTTGGGAGAGTCCAATGCAAGTCATTTTCTCCCAAAAAGTCCTGCTAGTCCAAAAGTCCAAATCTAGAAGAAAAATGTTACCTCAGGAATAAAGAGTTAGAGATAGTTCAATGATATTTTGTAGTCTTGGTACATGTTATTTGTGTCATATTATTATTTTAATTGAAAACAACTGATATATTTATTAAACTGTGAACATTTTTTTTTATATCGGCATCATAATTAGTAATATTTTGAAGTAATAAGTTTTTAAATCCTTATTTTAATTAATTTGTCTACTTTAGTTTAAAGAGAAAAGGTTCATGTTTCCTAAGTCAGAGCATTTATCATCTTGTTCAAAAGGTCATAATCACATTTCAAGCTATCAAAAATTAAAGAAAAGATTTTAGTTTCCTTATTGTATTTGTATGATTTATTATTGAATGTCATCATTGCTTCTTAATTATATTTAATGCTTGACTCTTTGATCATCCTTGTAGGGTGCACGTATGGTTCGTGAATTATTTGAGATGGCTCGTAACAAGAAGGCTTGTCTTATATTTTTTGATGAAATTGATGCCATTGGAGGTAAATCTGCGACCATCATTTTTAGGCTTCTATTTTGTTTTTTGCAATTATTTTTTAGCTTGAAACTGTTTAATTTTTTTTTTACCTGTTTTCTTAACCCTTTGAGGATGGCCACACGTTTAACGCTATGAACAGCTGGCACAGCCGTGTGACAGTCGTCCTCAAAGGGATTAATAACTGATAATCCTATCTATTACTAAGCTCTTGTTTCTGTCATTTGATGGAGAATGAGCGACTCTCTCACAATCTCAATTTGGTTAAGCAATAAATCATGATTATTTTTTATTGAATTTTAAGCTTTTGGAGAAGTGTCAATATTTATTTTACTAAGCCTGAGTTAATTAGAAAAAAGATTTGTTTCCCTAATATGGAATTACTTGTTTCATACATGTGCAAAATTATCTTGACTGCATGTATCTGTCATCATTTGCATATTTTATGCATCTAAATAAATGAACATTCAAGTCTTGCATCTAAAAGTTCAGCAAAATTGCTCCAAGTGTGCAATAATAATTTTTTTTGTCATAAAAGATTATTCCTATTTGATGGGCCAAAATATGTAAATAAGTGTTTTTCTTGAGCTTTTTGATGAATTTGAACTAAGCAAGTGATTCCATTCTTAGAAAAATGTAATTTATTCGTGAAAAAGCCTGGAAGATTTTTGCCATAATACAGTGTTTTTTGCATTTCTCCAAACGTGATTGTTAAATTGATTTTGTAGTTTATTTCATTTTTGTTTATGTTGTAGTTATAAGAAGTTGTTTTTTGTGGCAATCGATGAAAAGGTCAAGTGAAAAAATGTGTTTTTATTTCTGTCTCCTAATCTTATATTGTGCATGCAGGGGCTCGTTTCGATGATGGTGCAGGAGGCGATAATGAGGTGCAGAGAACCATGTTAGAGCTTATCAATCAGCTGGATGGTTTTGATCCCAGAGGGAACATCAAAGTGCTTATGGCCACCAACAGGCCAGATATATTAGATCCCGCTCTTATGCGACCTGGACGGTTAGATAGAAAAATTGAATTTGGTTTGCCAGATCTTGAGGTAAAATTATCTCTTCATATAACTAAATTTTGCACATATAGAATAATTTTATTAATCATCTGTATTGGTATTTCTGATACTTGTGTACTATCCCATCTACTGTCTTTGCCAATTGAAGAAAAAAAAAAAAATCTCCTGAAGAGAGACATGCCAGTCAGTTTGGCACTAAATTGATTATAAGTGCCAAACAGATTGGCACAAGTTTGGTGATTTTTTGAGGTTGATGGGATAAAACTTAAGTACAATATTTCTTATTATGAACACAAATAAATTAGTAACTATGTACATAATAGTAACATTAAACGGCTGTGTCATTTTTGTGTTTTACATATGACTTGTTCATTCCTCGGCAAGATAGATTTTAAAATGCTGGCATTAAGGTATGGAATTTATTTATCTAAATGTCATTAATGTAACTGTAGAATTGTGTTTCTTAGAATTTAAGTAAGAATTAAAGTTTTGATTTATTGTTGTCATAAATTTTGTGTGTAGTGCAAATTGCTTTTTTGTGAATCTTAAAACAAGTTATGTAGCATACTAGTTTTTAGATTTTGTGTATCCTATTTAAAACAAGTGACACATACATTTAGAAATAACGTTTTATTTACATTTAAAAGTCAGACTTGGTTTGGGTTACTGCCTTTGTAAAACTGCTTTATTTGTATAAAAGTTCTGTGCAATTTCATTTCATAGATTTTGTTTCTTTTATATTTAGGGAAGGACACACATTTTCAGAATTCATGCCAGGTCCATGAGTGTTGAGCGAGACATTAGATTTGAACTACTTGCTCGACTTTGTCCTAACAGCACTGGTAAAATATTTTCCTAATAAATGTTTTAATTTTGAAGTTATTTAAATGTATCATAATAATCTTAGTAAAATTATTGGCATATTCTTGATTTTTCATTAGCTATTAGATTTTTATTCATTATGATTTTTTCCCCCACAGGTGCTGAAATTCGCAGTGTTTGTACTGAAGCTGGTATGTTTGCTATCCGAGCTCGTCGTAAAATTGCCACTGAAAAGGACTTTTTAGAAGCTATTAATAAAGTTATAAAATCATATGCAAAATTCAGTGCAACTCCACGTTACATGACTTATAATTAAATTGTTTTATATTTGTACATTTCCTTTTCTTTTAACTGGCTAGAAATAAAGTGTATGCTGTTTTTTGATTTTGAGTCTGGTTATTGTGTGACTGATTTCACAAATAGATTAGTGGAAAGATGAATTTCAAAAATTATTGGTAACTGTCAAATTACAGAAGCCAGTATTGATTTTTAAAAAAATATATTGTCACTCATTTTAGTTTAAATAAATAATCTATTATAAATGCTTTTAATTTTATACTATTATATATATTTTTTCTTATTTCAAGTATTTGTAATAAAATGTAGATAATATCTTCAATCAAACAGAAACACTAATTTTATTAAAAAGCAAATTAATCACATAAGTTTGTTCATTATGTTATTAAAAATGGCTAGATGTTATGAAATGGAAACACTTTCGACTTTTACTAGGCTTGCAGATGGTGAATTTAAAATTTGACAGACTTCAGTGCTTTTAAAAGGAGGAAGTTATGTGAGCCAGCACAGAGCAGGGTCTTTTATTACATTATTGTTTTTCACTGGATTATTATTTTTTTCTATTTTGTATTGTCAGTTAGTGTATTATGAATATATTTGTCTGTGTTAATGTTTTTGTCTAACAATAAATATAGAGAAGCATTTGAATGATCCAGCTGTATTTTTTATATATATTTGTGGGCATTTTTTTTTATTGAAAAATAAAAATGGAACTTGTGACCTCATTTGTTAACCCCATAACAGTTTTGCCCAAGTCTGGTTTGTGCATCAAATTGTTGTAGTTTTAAACATAAAATCTAAAACTAAATCGTTCATAGATGTTATAATTCTCTACAAAAATGGTAGGTTGTCTATAAACATCTGAAAGTCTTCTATAGATTATTATTTGAATCAATATGACAGCACATTTCCAAAACAGAAGGTGTCATCAAATTGGATAGAAGAGAAAACTAAGCTGTTGAAAGGTTAAAGTGTTTATTATCAAATGGAACTAGGGAATCGGGATAAACCATGAATCTCTCTTGGAGTGTGGTTTGTACTGCAGGATTATGAAAATGCAAAAAAAAAAAAAAAAAAAAAAAAAAAATAGTTTTGAGGTTCCTATAGTACGAGGCAAAAATCCAGCCTACTTTGGAGCAGAGTATAAGCCCTATGAATGGACACTTCTATTATTCAATCAAAAAAATCTTGAGAGGTGACTTGCTGCAAAATGGTAACATTCTAACATAGTACCAGTCACTTTTTCTGTCTAATACTGGCCAACAAGTTCCTTGGTTTCTCGGAGGCAAATGTCAAAGAAAATATTTTTTGTTAGACAGCAGATCAGCGAACTGAAGAAAGATAAAAATTTTGAAAAGTGAATAATTCCTTCAGAAAGAGAAGTTCGGATTGGCTTTAACCCTTTAACTGCAAGTGTGGTTTATAAACCACATATATAAAAAAGTACCCACAGTTAAAGAAGTAGAGAAGTAGTTCTTAAGTTTTGGGGAAATTAAAGATTACATTTATGTGCAGTTTGTATATAACATATTAGAAAAATATGAAACCTTCAAATGTAGAATGAGTTCAAAGGCACACGTTTCTTCATTCAAAGTTAGATAATTTCCCAGAAAACTTTGGTTAGATTTAAAGAAATCTGATATGATACAGAAGAATGAAATTCATATCTAATCCACTTATCTTGAATTTACAAAACTAGTTATTGAATCTAAAAAAGCTCTATGGAAAAGATATTTTGTAGGCCTATACGATCAAAGCAAATTTTGTGTGAAAAAGGAATATCAAATGGATGGAGTTATGGAATATGAGGAAGCAACTCCCAATTACACATTTTGTTATTTAACAATTTTTGCAAAACATTACAGAAAAATCTTGATGCTACATTAATCATAATTCATTATTAGTTGCTTTTGTGCCATTAAACCATTATTAGTTGTGTCTTATGCTTCAAGCTACAATTTTTTGAACTCGTATACAGTTTGCAATAATGAAATCGAAATTCCTAAGAGGGTAATTGGTTCTTAATTCGATAAATATGCCAAACAGTGGCGAATCCTGGGGGGTTATTGGGCTGCAGAGTCAAACCAAAATTCTTGATTTTATTTAAAATCACTACTACTGTAGGTTCTTAATTTTCATTAAAAAAAAAAAATCATGACAACATTGCTTTCTGGCTTGACAGGCTCTAAAATTTTTCTAGTCATTCCACTTGTAGCGTTGACACGGTCGAAAACATTTTTTGGCTAGTTATTTCATTGCATTTTTTATTTAAATTATTGAAAGTATTGTAGTGTTCCTTATGATTCTTATTGTCAGGTGAGGAAAGTCTGTAAAGTTAAAGTGTTTTGCTTTACATAAGCCATGAGGTTTGACATTCGTCACGACGATACAAAATTTTTATGACCTCAGCCTTCCCCCCCGACCCGAATCCTGGATTCGTCACTGATGCCAAATAATAATTTAAAAAAAAAATGAGTGCATATTCTGAAGCTATTTATATAAAATATCGCAGAAAGTTATCAAGAGATGGGAAGAAAATTAGAACAATATCAGTTCAACATAAATTACGTTAAGTGTACGCGATTTCGTCCAATGTAACTGTTTTTAATCGAATTTACCCGAGTTTTCTCCTAAAATGTTGAAACTTATTGATTAATCCAATATCGTAGTGCTAATAGGGAAAGTGAGCCTTGCCCTATATACAGAACATAAGGGCAGTTTTTGGTTACAAAACGAATGCAAAGTGTATGCAATAATTGGTACGAAAAGCAGTGGAGGCGGGTCGGGAGGGCGGTCGTCCCCCTTCTATTTTAGGGGGAAATTTTATTTTATTTTATCTGCCGAAAGCTAGGAATTATAAAAGAGAAAGGAATAGTGTCCGGGGAAACTAGCTAATTTTTTTTAACTAAATTTGTTTGCCAGCCCTCTTTACTCCCGGGTCTTTTAGATGTTTGTAAATTTTTGACTCCCTCACCTTTTCCACCCAATCGCCGACACTAACGAAAAGAATATTTAAAAAATAGATATAATAAAGGTTGTAAAAAGAAAACAAAAAGTAATATTATTAAATGCCTGCTAAA
Organism: Araneus ventricosus; assembly: GCA_013235015.1. Classification (NCBI taxonomy): domain Eukaryota; kingdom Metazoa; phylum Arthropoda; class Arachnida; order Araneae; family Araneidae; genus Araneus; species Araneus ventricosus. The sequence continues at coordinate 84,871 of BGPR01000435.1, read as the reverse complement.
TGGGATGGTTAGGTGATAATTGGAAAATGATTACAAAATCGGATTTAGTTTAGTTATATTAATGTCCCGTTTCGAAGCATCTCGAGGGGTACTTCGGTACGAACATCTGTAATTTTTAACTGTGGGCATATGCGTTGCCATCGTTATACAGGCCATCCAACCGTTGCCATCGCTACGGTCACGGCATATGACGAGTGAGGCTGGCAGCCCCTCTTTAAACTTCCGCTACAGGCCAGTGGGTAGGCGCTTGGCCCTCAACGTCAGATTTAATGTGCTCGAAGCCTACATACACGGTGGTTCTTTGGTGGAATCAAACTTGGAACCCTCTGTTTCTGAAGCCGAGACTTTGCCACCGCGGGTCCAATGAAATTGCGAAGAAGTCCATGTGAGGGGGAAAATATCCATGGATAAGTATAAAAAGTATTTGTAAAAGAAAAAGTCAATAGGAGAGTTAAGTCTATTTCCAGTGTTAATTTTTCATGTGGATAGCTGTTGAATTGGAAAAAGTGACTTCAGATTTTGGAGTTTATATTCGCTAATAAATCTCATAAGACGTCGGCTAGAGTAGAGCCAAGAAAGCGATATATTTATTTAAAGACAATAATTGTAACTAACTGAACATTTGAAATATTGGAAAAGCTTCATACGAAGCTGACCTTTAAGAATCGGTGTGTATCGCATTTTTCAAATGCCATCTTGTCGCTTAATAAGCAACACCACTTATCTCAATTTTCTATAATTTCAAAAAGGAAGAAAAAAACGCAACCAATAACGAATATTTTTGAATCTTTTTAACATTTGATTAAACATGAGACTACATGCTCCTACCAGATGTGAAAAAAAAATTCAGAAATATGTATTCTTTATTGGTTGCCAAAAAATTCAGTTTTTTTCTTTCAGAAATTTCAAAAAATTGAGATAGGTGGTGTTGCTTGTTAAGCGAAGATCTTGTCTTATAAAATATTTGAAACAAGTTGAGAAGCAAAAGAAAACCTCCTTCGAATACTATTTTATGTGAATGCCAGTCCCATGACTTCATTAAGTAATATTTATGCAGGGTGAGCACAAAGTCTTACCCTGATTCTAAAAATTTATTGTGCGAAAACTACACTGGTGGCCGAATGCTAAGGATCATTTTTAAGATGCGAAAAATTTGGACTAAATAGGAATACAACGGTTCGCAATCCGTTGCGGAGAATCGTAGGACATACAATCGTCAGAATTCGCATTTGACAGTGAAGATTCGGTCACCAGGGCGCTTAGGGGGGCGACAAGAAAGTGGTGAAGACGAAAAGGAATTTTAGTCCACCCCGTTTCACAGAAAGTTGATAATGAGTTGAAACTTTTCATTAACGGTTTTTTTTTTATGTGCATAATGTTCACACGCATTTTCGTAAAAATAACACGAATATTCGTGAAGATATAAAGTTTTCTTTAAAAAAATCCCCAATTTTTCCGTATGTTTTTTGCCTATAACATGCGAAGTTTTCAACCAAATTGTACGAAACTTAAAGAATATTTGACAATATTTAAAAGAAGCTTTTTATTAAAATTTGAATAAAATAATTTGAATATTACAGGAAATAAGAGTATTTGTAGTAAATAATTTTTTACTGCGCATGTGCGAAACATAGCGTAATTTTTCTTTAATAACTTAAAAGCCAGATATATAGTGCAACTTATATAGAAATTCCAGTTCAATATCTTTAATATTCAGAAAAATGTCGGCATTGCAGCCAGATGAATTTCTGTACACTCTAAGAGAAGCTAAATGATGGTTAGCTAAATGTTAATGGATGAAATTAAATGTTAAAAGTGATCTATCCAATGATACAAAAATTACATTATTACATTCAACAGTTATTTTGTAATAAATTGTTATAATCAAGGCAAGACTTTGTGCTCACCCTGTAATTTGGTGAAAGATTTTCTTCTTTTAAATTAGTTGGCCTGTCATCACACTCGATCTAGTAATTAAACTCTGTTTGTGTGACCATTAAATTCCATTATAAGAAAGGTAATAATTACCAGTTTTCTAATGAAGAAGGAAAAAGAAAAGATCTTTCTAATCAATCTATAAAAATTATTATTGGAAAAATAAATTCCTTAGATACAAATCATCCTTGAAATTAAATTTGCTGTTTTTGCTCGATGATTTTTTTAAAATAAAGGTGCATTTTCTTAATTGCGTGTGAAACATAATGTCATGAAACCTTTCGTATGACTACAAATATGAAAAGAAAGCACCTAGGAGAACATAGTGTCGTTCCTATAACCTATTTATGGAACAGCATGTGAAATGTTTCGACGAAATCAATATTCCTTAGAACAAACAATGGTCTAAGATCAACTTATTTTGGAGTAAACTAAATAATATTGTGAATATTGGCCCTTCTGTATACTTTAGTTACTTTGGCAGTATTTTCGCACCCCAAACCTTTCAATGAGTTATTGCAAACACGCTGTTCTGGCGTTCTTAAGCAATACTGGTTGACCGTAGTAATAGTAGAATGAACTCAATTAATATTTGAGGATATAATTAATATATCGAAATAACTCAATTTCATAAAGTAATTGAAACTCGGCCTTATTTTTTATACATCAGTATTTTTCAACATCATTTGACATTTATTGTGATGAGCTATGGAAGGGCTGATTTCATACGCCCAGCTCTCAAGCAAACATGCGTATTTCTGTGTTAAATTCCTTACAACATATTTTTTCTCTCAATTAAACGAGACATATAGGGGAGAGTCGCCGAATTTGGACCGGTATCATAACTTCAATTCTGTTAAATATTTGGGCCGTAAAATAGGTGTAGGCAGGTAGATAGGTGATATTGTAACGATGTAAATGGGATGTATTTAATCATTTTTAGAAGAAAGCGCTACGTGGTTACAGTTAGAAAACAGATGTTCAGATTTAGACATCAGCAATAGATTATTTTAACAAAAGACAAAAACTACTTTCGCTGTTTTAAATTAAATAGGAAAATATGTTATATCCTCCGATAGGATATTTCTTTAGCTACAATTTACTATAACCATTATATCAAAATAGTTTAAAATAGGGCTCTGGGGAATTTATTTGTTGTTGCTGTCCAAAAGTTGCCTACACTGTAAAAAATATCCGTTTTTTTCCCGGACTTTTTCCGCATATTTGACGGTTTAAAGCTGTTTTGTTGACAAAACGGTTTTTAACCGTTTTCAGCTCCAGCCATAAACGGTTTAAAACCGTCAGTTCAAATTCTATTTTTCGTCATGCGGTATTGCTTTCCGTATGATAACTTTCCCTTTTCTTAACTGTAATTTTATTGCATTCATTTCATGTTTTTAATAGGGTTCCATCTCCGCTATTGTTTACACATGTTGCAGTAACCTGTTGTCACTCATGAAAGCTAACCTTAAAACACGTGTTCTGGCAATAGTTGAATTTTACACCACTAGGTGGCGCCACTAGAGCTATAGTGACTTTAAAACTCAAATAGATTATTTTTACTTCAGTTTGTGAAGTCTCCGGTGGTCTAGTGGTTAGAGCGACTGCCTTTTATTTCTATGAACGCGGTTTCGATCCCCGGCTCGGAGGAGTTAGAAGTTTTGTCACCATCTTGCATCGAAATCGTCCAAGTAAGTTCAATTAAGAATTTTATTAATTAAACTAATTGAAATTAATAATTAAGCCTTTATTAATTAATATTCCTAATTGATAATGCACTTCAGCACATTTCAACTCGAACAGAAGGAGAAAAACAACTCAACTCAGTCGATGACATCACTTACTTCGATGACTTAATTTTTACGGAGAAAACTTAATTTCATACGGTAAAAAACCGTTGTGATTACGGATTTACTTCGTAACTTTTACGGGAAAAACTTGTTCCTGTATGGTAAAAAACCGTTGTGCCTACGGATTTACATCGTAATTTTTACGGCTTTGCACAACCAACCCAGCTGCCAGTTTAAAACCGTAAATTTTAAGGGATTTTTTTTACAGTGTAGATTGGACCACAAACCACAAACAGTTGCTTCAATTGGATTGTTTAAATTAATGAGATCATTATTTTAAACTACAGGAATAGCTTAGAAAGCAGTTATCACCACTAGCCAGTGGCGTAGCTGCAACTTTTGCCGCCCGAGGCGAACTTTCAGTATGCCGCCCTTCCTTTACAAGTTACAAAAACCTCAAAATAAAAAAGAATTCCTGGAGGAAAAAAATTGATTTATTAATACAATTCGTCGTTTGACGCAATTGATCTCTGCAGATAGGTTGCGAAATCGCGCGTCCACTATCAGACTTTCTTTCACATGCTAATTTACCGATAAAAGGCGAAAAATATTAATTACTTATAATAGGCATTTTTGGGCACGCAATTATTGAACTAGTGTCGCTTCTCTACTTAATTATAAAATTGTTTCGCTACATGTCTGATTTTCCGGACCTCCCTCTATAGGTACGCCACTGTCACTTACAGTCCTCTTAAACTGGAAGTGGAATAATTCAAAGCAAAGAAAAAAAACAATAAAATGTCACTGAAGCCAACAAATGTTGGGTGAAAAAGAAGAAAAAAACAAACAAACTAAGGTTATGTAGATTTGCATCATTTGTGAGGAAACAGAGGGAGAAGAGGAAGTGACACAGTGCATATAAGGTCATACTTGTATTCATGCATTATGTCCTGAGGGCAACGGTCTCCTTGATTGGACTGATGACACAATTTTTTAAGCTATTTTTTTCCCTACTACAAAGTCTATTTCGTAAAAAAATAATTCAATTGTTTTCCAAGATAAATAAACTAAAAAATAATTCTACTATGTATTTTTCAATAAAATTACCTCTCTATCGCTGTAGATTAAAAAAATGTCCATGTGTCCAAATTCTTCGGCTCTCTTCTTTTAGAAGATATCCATTTTAACTCATTGTTTCAATCGAATCACTTAAAATGTCTTAAACCCATGGTTTTTTAAATGTGAATAGTTTGTACGCTGTTGAATTGCAGTCTTTCAGCGATTCTGATAGAAATTGCGCTTTAGCAGCTACATAGAAGTTACAATTCAACCGAAAATCAAAAGAAGGATGTCCAGGAACAGGACTCGAATCTGCGATCACTTCTGTGAATCAGGTGTCAACTACTTTCTGAGAAAACCGAGTGCGATGTAGGGGTAACCATAGCCATCCATATATCTTCATCATGCGTCGGAGTTGCCGACGTTCAATCGGGCCTCCTATCATTATCGTATTTGCATTATACTTCGGATGCGGCGATTAACACTTATAGATATGCGTTTAAATGTAATTCCACATGACGTCATCTTTCATTTATTTTTGTAGGTTTTCCTTTTTTTCTGTATTACTTCCGCCAAACCTTAAATTTGCACACACGCAGGAGAGACTGAGTAATCTTAGCACTTCTCGGAAAGCTATTACAGCCTGATGCCATAACCACTCGGCCATCCTGGATGCATTTCAGCCCCTTATTTGAGTAGAACTTATTCCCCCCTAAAAAACCTGGCACGTTGGCTTTTGTATTCCGACAAATGGGATAATCAGAAAAATTCCATAAATATCTTTAAAATGTTGTTTCGGGTAGAATGAATCGTCCTTTCCGCAAAATAAACATTCTACGAAACAAAATGCGTTAAGTATCATAACTTCAAAACAGAAAAGGAATTTCTACCATTTCTTGTGTAACAGAAATGGCTTTTAATCTGTAAGGATTTTCTTAGTTTAGTTTTATTAACGTCCAGTTTTCAAGCAATCCGAGGGCTATTTTGGGAGGAATCTCGTAATTTTGAACCGCGGTGAGATGACGAAGACGACATCTGAACTGGCACCCCCTCTCTAAACTTCCACACCAAACCAGCGGGGGGACGTTTGACTCCCCTACGTATGATTTAACGTGTAATAGGCTTACATACACGGTGTATCTTCAGTGGAATCGGGTTTCGAACCTGGAACCTTCCGGCCCTGAAGCCGAGACCAGGTCATCGTGTCCCCAAGGACTTTCTTAGGGAAATTCATAATGTAGTATTTGGTGTTTAAATCATTACGTATGGCTGTGTTGCACAGACCCAGAAGTGATTGATTGGAGCTATCTTTTATGCAAAGATATGGCGAAATGTAATCGTTAAATAGCGCATGGGGCATATATGGGTTGCATAGCTATCCACATATTATCTGCGAGAGACACATTTATCTTTCCCGCAGGTAATGAGAGTTTTGGCCTGGTATTTAAGAGGGAGTAGGAATTCTCAGAGGCAGACAACGGTTAAGTGCTAAGAAACGCTAAGGTCTGCGACCCGCCCAGTTTAAGGCTGAGATTAGGCAGCGCTAAGTGAGCGTGGTTCTTTTTCATACGGAATGGGATAAATGGAGTGTGTAAAGGCTTCTGTTGCATACGATTAGAACGAATAAAAAGCAGGCTTCGCCCAGGGTGGGACCACATTATTATTATTATTTATCCATCGAGAGGGAACCGACTAGGTAAGGTTTACGGTTATACGAAATCTTCTCGTCGTAAAGATGAATTACAGATGGAAAGGGAAAAAGTTAAATTTAAAAAAATTAATAAAACCAGTTAACACAAGAAGTATACTGAAAAAGTCTGCATTGAAAGTCTTAGTGGCTGGAGGATGCGAGAAAAATCTCCCTTTACTTAATCAATGTTGATATCCTGCCTTCGTTCGTGTAGGATCTTCATAATATTCTTGAGCCGCTACAAGGATCTTTTGTTTTGGACAATATTTCGCAGATCGATAAGTTTTCAACAGAAGGCTTGATGAATTTCATTTCAAATGTAATCAACATTTTGACTAGGTAAAATGAAACAAGAAAGTCTGTAGATTTCTCTGATTAAGACAAACATTAATATTTAAACATTGAATGTCAGACTTGCAGCTTTCCAAAGCAGGAGTCGAAAAAGGAATTCGAGGTTTTCTGAATATTTAAGTAGGGTTACCAAAACTGTGCTTCAACACAGCGCGCTTTAAAAAATGCACTACAGGAATGAAAATTCTGTAGTTTTCTTTCCCTTAACTCTGGAATGGTAACGTTGAGTCAAATTGACTCCTTTTTCCATTCAAACTGATAAGTCTGCGAAGTAACGTTACCATTCCAGGGTTAAACTGATATATACAAATACATGACATTTTAAATTTGTGTTTATGTGCACTGATTCATAAATTTAAATGATATTTTGTTCTTAGTTATCACTGGATACAATCATTAGATAATACTTAAAGGATTATGTGAAAAAAAATTCTCGTAATGCTATATTAAAGGCTGATTTTTATACTTTAAGAAGCTAATGATTACTCAAATCCCTTGTCTGGAGTTATTTAAGGAGGTCAGGATAATTGAAAATGATCAGTTTTACAGTAGCGTTCTTCATCGTCGCTTATTTTCAAGGAACTCTAGGTTGTAAATTGGTATGGATTTTATGACAATTTTATCGATATTTGAGATATTTTGGAAAAAAGATTTTTCTAGCATTTTGATATAATGCAGTAAGATCGTAGTTTTCAGATACTTCCTGATATTATCATGCTTAACAAACCAGGACATCATAATGGTTCCCCAAGTCAATTACAATATTTTTTCGTCTAGAAAAATTTCACGAACGTACATATAATCAGTAGCGGCTTGTTCAGTGGGGCCAAGAACCCTTGCAATTATCTCAGAGGTCTCTTTTTGGTGACATTTTTTTACTTTTTCATACTTTGTGGCTTAAATACATATAAAATATTCTTAATAATATCTTGCAATCGGAGTCGAAATTCGAATAATTGCAGTGATTCCAAGAAACCTCAATCCAAGTAGAAAATGCCATCAGTGGGAGTATTCTTCAATTCATAGTAGATTTTAAAAATACGACGTGTTTTGTGTTTAGCTTCGTAGTATAGTGAAGAAAATCGAGTAAGCATTTTGGACTTCTTTCCTTTGAGACTGGCTTCAAAACTTAACATAGATCTGCAATTTTGGTGTCAAAACGATATATCGAATTTCGTGACTCATCAAAATAGTCCAAGCCATAAGAGCCACGACAAAATAATGCTATTCAGAATTTGAACTTGGGTTATTTTGTCAGGGCTATTTTGTCTCAAGTTCGGACAGAGACTTGCCGTGGCCCGGTTAAAACTTTTATGATTCTGCACATGCGTCATCTCTTACTGTCGGTTTTACTGTTCGCGTGTAAACCCTGCGTTAAGCGGGGTTTACACGCGAACAGTAGAAAACCGACAGTAGATCACGTGACCAGTTTTTCTATGTTTGCCACAATTTCTGGAGACAGAATTAGGCTTCCATGTTTGTTTATAAATCACCGATTTGGCATCCGAAAGACTTTTATGTTGTGGATATGACGTTGGTCAGCGGACGCGGCTTCGAAGCGCGGATTGCCCGGCATCATTTTGGGTGATTAGCGGTCACTTCATATAAAAACTCCTTAATTCTTAAAAGTCCTTAATTTCCGCTATCGCTAGTTGATTCAAACAATTTAGACTTCTTTTGGCCTACAATGCGACGCGCCTGCGTTGAGGCGTGAGGTATTGATGTGATGGGGATCAATAAGTGAAAACACGGTATTTGACATCAGTTTTTCTGGGACATTCTGAAGCTGATAAGATTTTGGCTGCCTTTTATAGTGCTGTACAGAAATTAAAGCTCTCTAAATTACTTCAAGTTGCAATGGACGGACCGTTTGTTAATTGGAAATTCTATGAACTGTTGCAAAATGATCTAAAAAATCAGCATAACTTCCAAATACTATGCATAGGGAGCTGTGGGCTACATATCCTGAATAACTCTTTCAAGCATGGAGAAAAGGCCACCAATTGGAAGTACAGGCTGTGTAACCTTCTTTTCTTATTTCCAGGAAGAACATTTTCATTACATTTGCAATTCGTGTTGAATTTGTGAAGTCTGGTTTGTTCTGCTATAAACGAACACTAAATTTATTAACCGAAATTTCCTGCCGACTTTCTTATTTTGATGCAACAAGCCTAACATACACAATTCAAAAAATTGTTGTGGTCTATAAGAAACTAAAACAGCATTTCTTTTTATTGAAAATGACGAAGAACATATTAAAAAAATTCTCGACTTACTTTTTCAGGCGGTTAATGTTTCTACTTAAAATAACGATTTTTTATGCAACTGACTTCTATAAAATGGTTTGCTTTTGACATCATGATCGTTAGCCGACTAATCGTATTTATTGCGAAATCTGATGTATCATGCCGACTCAGGAAAATCGACGGATATTGAAAATAGATGTATGAGCTGATTCCTCATCGATACAGGAAAATACTATTATTGTATCTATGACAAAAAGTCAATTTTGACGAAGCATTCACATAAGCAAAAATCGACATTTTCTCCGAGCGGCAAACATAATTTTGCCGATTTCGCAAGCAGCAAGATTTTCATTCCGAAAAATAAAATGTTTCCAATTAAATATTATTAAAATATCTTAAAATATTCCTAAAAAAAGCCGACTTGGGGAAAAAAACCATATTGTCTTTATACCATTGCAATCATGTATCTCCAATTTCGTTCGATTATTTTGTCAAAATTTGCCGACAGATCTGATCAAAATGCCGACTTCGGAAAAATCTGGGGAGGGGCACACCCCCTCACCCCCACCTCGCCATGTCCCTGGGCTTAGTTTAATATAGAATATCTGCAATTTTTGTGTAAATATAATTCACCCATCTAGAATGATACGTCGTTGAGCTATCGCGTTCACATACGCATGAAGTGACAGAACGACAGACAATCAATTCTATATGGATTTGGTCCAACATCCGTATCACACAGATCTACAGTTCTAGCAATAAAACTATATGTCAAATATCATTTAACTAGTTTGTTGCGGTTTTGAATTTTCTTGTTCACAGAAAGACAGACAAACGTAATTCCAAAAAGGTTTTTTTTTCGGACTGAGGAAGATCTAAAACGTGGAGATTGATCCAAATCTAGATGTCGAATTTTTTGACAATTATAGTACTTTCTCTTTTAATATTTCATAGTTATTATCATATTATCTTCTAATATTTCATAGATTTCTCCACGAAATCTCATTTCTAGGTGGAAAATGCGAAAAACGGTCACGTCGACATGCTTGTTTGAATATAAATTTCTGTTATTGTAACTAGATGGAACAAACATTAAATTCTGCTCATTTAATGCTTTTTAAACGCCGGAAATTTAACATTTGAAATTAAATGTAAAAGTTTTGGTTTGATGAAGGATATTTTTTTTCTACTGTGAAGGAGGCTTTTACCAAAAGATTATTTGAAAATTTTAATACAACAGTATGTGTGATAAGAGCCAATATTCTAATTCTGAGAATAGGTCGATACTGGAGAAAACCTCCATGAAATTCGAGACAATTTCTAACTAACGAAAACTTCAATAAAAGTTCTTACAAGTAAAGTTAAGTATGTTCAGAATAAAAGTTAATTATTTCTTATTTAGGTTTGAATACGTATTTCCGAATAAAACGAAAGAAGCAACCAACCACATCATTGCCATTTCACTTTATATTAAATTAGGGCAACTACGGAATGAATTTAGTGATAAATTTTTCTTTCTGATTCTAAATTCATAAACGTGCTACATTTATGTCAGTAAAACGCTTGATCTCTCATAGAAAAATATCAAAAATTGATTAAACGCTGTCTGACACGAAAATTTAAAAATAAGAACAACTGAAATGCAAAGAAAAAATTGCTAAAAACGTTTTGCGATTGTTTTCTAACAACGAAAAAAAACTTTTTAATTTTTTATAAATAATCACTTTTTTGTAATAAAAATTAAAAATTACAAGTTGCAAACGATTATATACAATTATGAGTTCTGTTGAAGGCCTAGGAATTTCAGAAGTTTGAAATGAATAGAATAACACGCTTGAAGCATTTCGGTTCATTTCGGCGATCGTTTTACTCTATTTATGTGCCAAGAGCTATGCAGATTTGACTGTTATCGCATAGTTCTATTTCGTAGACAAATTTCTATTTCTCCAATAGATCCAGTATTGGCTTAGAGTGATCCAGAATACTTAGTTTTTATTAATTAAACCAATGAGTTTACAATTAAAAATGTTTTAAGAAACAATATGGAATTTAAGTGTGCGCGTTTAGTTATTCTTATTTATAAAGAAAAATTGTAATATTACTGTATCTATCTTCTATACGCAGTGCTATAGCCTAAGATAACTCCAGTTGACACTGGGAGAAACTACGTGGAATATCATTAATTTGAGTTGCATACCTTTAAATATGATCCTAACGTATTTAAAAATAATAGATATCTTTGAACAGACTTTAGTTTTAAAAATCAATAATCGATATTCTATGTAATTAGTGATGTGTTGGATTAATAATGCTAAGAAATATTTGTTACAGAAAAACAGTTTTTGAAATGATGCCAAGATAATGCCAAGAAATATTTGTTACAGAAAAAAAGTTTGAGAAAATTAAACTTAATAAGAATTTCTTCTCTGAGTACTTACAACATATACTAAATAATAAAAATTATAAAGCTTACTTTTAGTGTATTAAAAAGCAGAAAATAATTCTTTTTCAAAAAGAAAAAATCGTAAAAACGTGAGGTGCTGATATAAATATTCTGCGTAAATTGGAATTTTAATTCCATTCATCGTATATTTTAACTTTCAGTGAAAGTGTAGAAATTTTCTTTTTTATGATATTTATTGTAATGTATTTTTTTATCGTATTACTTTCAACGCATCACGCTTTTTTTATTCTTTTGCTTTATCTTCAGATATTTGATTTATTATTAATAATATCGTCGTCGTTAAGGCAGACATCACTAATCCGTAAAAACCTTTTGGCAGGTTGCTGCAGTAAATTAGAATTTACAATTAATTATTTCGTAATAGATACCTGTTATCTAAACATTAGCAAATCAACTGCATGAGCTAGAAATCCGTAAATAATTTTTACTATTGATCATAACGACTCAAAATTACTTAAGTTTAAAATGACCACATCTCGAAACTATAGTTTTGGACTTGGTGACTTCTGCCTGAACGACGAAGATATTTTCTATTTTTAGTACATTAATAAAAGATTATTTTTTAAAAACCTTATTTTTATTATTTTCTACTTTTTAGTTTTTAATATATGTTTCATAATTCATTATTATTATTATTATGGGATTCGGTAAGTAATTTTTCTTAAATTCACTACCAGATGGCGCCTCTGACATGGAATTAAAATCAATCGATTAACTGAGAGTGATGTTCTGAAAATATAAAAATATTGTACAGTGATTGAGATCATACAACTTTTCAAAATTTCTGAACCCTGGCGCGTCAGGAAGTGAGTGAAAAATCGATTACATAATTCCATCTTTATAAACGTGAAGTAAGTCAAGTTAAATAAAAGCTTGCAAAAACAAAATGCATAAGTTTGACGCCCATAAAACTAAGAACCGATTGCAGAATATGATCCAGCAAAGGTCAAACCCATAAACTATTTCATGACACCAAATACTTCTTTCAATATCAAAATCAAATTTTTTATTCTTCGCCATCCTTTCAGACACCATTCATATTCCAAAGACTTCCGTCTGTTCAGATATTGCTTGTCCTTGGACACTTTTGTTCAGGTCAGATGGACAAGAATGGGCATTTTACATATCCATCGCTTGACAAAACACTACCATAACATTGCCACGAATTCAAAGGAATTGCCACCCAATTCCACGAAGCGAAATTTCGTTGACCTATTCGCTTCCGAACAGAGAGATTACAGCTGCCTGGCCTCAAACAGACCGAGGAGTGAAAAACGACGATTAAAAAAATATTAAAAAAATGATCATTCACTGTTGAAGAGGAACAACTTTCTTTAGCGAAGCATAATTTCTGTGTCAGGAGGATAAAGAAAAGTTGCCTTCGGTCTCTTGGTGGAACAGGTTTGGTGGCATTCGTACCTTCTCTTTCCACTTCTTCTCTTTTAAAGGATTCAGCCTCCGGATTTCGTTCGCTTCAGATTGAATTTTTGAGAAATCCAAAATGAACAGTGTTGGTGATATGATACGATGTTTGGGTCTGCTTTTAGCAATTTTCTTTGTGATTCAAGGTAAGTGTCTATATTCATAGAAATTAGTGGGAAATTTATCATTATAAATAACTAATTTGGGAAAAGAATGAAAACTAGTCTGTTTTAAGTTTTAAATCTAATTATCTTCTTTTATGATGATCTTCAAAACGATGAAAAAGTCACCTTATATTATTGGATAAAATAAAACAACGTTTTCATAGACATTTACGATTCAAGACAACTTGGAAAAGTTGCTGTTAAAGTGTATGATGCAGTAGGGTATTTTATTTTATGCAGTAGTATGCCAATTTGATGTTTTAAATCTGATTATCTCTTTTTATGATGATCTTCAAAACAATAAAAAAGTCTCAATATTATATGACAAAATATAGCAATGTTTTCATTGACATTTAAAATTCAAGTCAAAATGGAAAGTTACTGTCAAAGTTTATCATTCAGTAGCATTTTATTCTATTTTATGCAGTAGAATGTCTATTTTCGATTTTATATCTGACTATCTTCTTTCATGACGTCATTCAAGACGATGAACCAGTATATGATAAAATATAGCAAATGTTTTTCTTGGATATTTATGATTCAAGACAAAATAAAAAAATGCTGTTAAATTTAGCATATAGTAGGATGCTCAGTTCAAATTTAACTTGAAAATAATTAACTTCGATTAGCATTTCTCTCGGACAGTGACATTTTGAAAATTTTCTTAATAAAATTGTCTATGAACTGTATAATAATCTCTAAAATAATGAGAAGAAATAAGCATTTCTTACTGTTTCTGGAGTGTATGAGGGATAACATGCCAGAATAAACTGTCTGAAATTTAGAATGAGGACTAAACAGAGAAGTATACTGTTAAAATTTTTATTTCAATGTTGTCCTTGTTGACTGCACTGAAATTTTATAACGGAATGTATTGGTAAGCGCAACTCAATCGATTAGTTCGTTATTATGAACTAATATACAGAAATCACTAAATATATGAATGAACAACAAAAAGTTCCTTTTTTATATGTTGTAAACTTCATTAATTTATTTTGTGTACTATTAAAAATAAAATACCAATGCTCTTTTAAAATTACTTATACAATCACAAATATTGAAATGTAGAATTTTACGACGAAATTACATGGTGGAAAAACTATAAAGAATTGGATCTATCTTGTACTATATTTTTAGGTTGGAGTACTCATTATTACAATGAAATCTTAAATGCGTTAAGTTTTCAGTGAATTTCTATAATTTTCAACTACCTTTTTCCTAATATCTATGCAAAATATCTAAGAGAAAGAGAAGAAAAGTTCAAAATTTCAATCAATCTTTTTATGGAAGTTACGCAAGGGAAGTTCCACCTTTGATCAAAACCAAATTTTTTTCATTAAACTAAATACCCCCCCCCCCCTTAATAAAATTTCCCACCATGAACAAAGACCTTCAGTTGTGGACCCAAAGAGATGACATATTGATTTCACGAAGATGAGAAGTGGAAAGAGACAGAATAACCATAAATTTCTGTTCGTGAGAAAGTCGAGATGGAATATGATTGCGGTAGTTGGCACCACCGAGATGAATAGTCGCTGAATCAACAAACTCTCTGAAGCTCGGGGAATGTGACGGCACCTACTTTCTGTCACTTTGTTCAAAAAATGCAGAAACGGAGAAAACTGAAATTGAATGCGACTTAATATAAACATTGGACAACTAAGCACTCAAAATGATTATTCTACACATTTTTTGCGAATATCTTTAGTTTGAAGCATTATTTCCCCCCATTCCTTTAGAGGTTGGGAGCTTCGCAGAAATTCTAGACGAATACATACGGTCGTATTATTAGAGATATAAATAATATTATTGACTAATACATCGTTTTCTCTGGTAAACGTTCTTTTATTTTGCTTTATTTGCGCTTTTGCTGTTTCGCAAAAAGAAATGGCTTTTAAATCGTAGAAAATAGCTGATCTGGGTATCAACGGTCCAAATTTGTTTGCTTAATGATTTCTATCGAGCTTTTGTGGAATTCACAACATTTTCCTTTTCCTCCATCAGTGAACGTGGTCTAGTGGTACGGTCTGGATTTTGGAGTCGGAGGGCTCTAGGTTCGAAACCCAATTCCACTGAAGATCCGCAGTGTTTGTGTGCCTGCTGCACGTTGAATCTGACGTGGGGCAAACGCTCTCCAACTAGTGTGATGCAGAAGTTTGGAGAGGAAGTTGCAAGCTCAGGTGTTGTCCTCGTCACCTGCCTGCGGTTCAAAATTACGAGGTCCGTCTACAAAATAAGCCCTCGAGCTTCTTCAAAACGGGTCGTTAATATAACTAAACCATGAATGAAGTTTTTTTTTCATTTGTAGTGTATTCGGCGCGTAATTTTTCATTTATCCTAAGTAAGTTTTTCAAACTAAATAATTGTTGACAAAATTGCTGTAAAACTGTTAAACAAATACATTGTTGAAGTACAAGTGTGTGAAATGGCCCTCTTCCGAATTTCTTTATGAAGCGTAGCGGATTTTCGTTTTTGTAGAATTTAATGCGATTTCTGTGAAACTTTGCATTATACAATTTCTCTCCATTATTTTTATTTTATTTTATTGTATAGCTATATGCCTAAATGAAATACTCACTCTTTTCCTAATGCTGAAAAAGTTGAAGCAATTTGGTAGCAGATGCTTACGAGGTCAAGACCCGTATTCATTGCGTGCGCAAAAGCGGTGCCCGTTAATAATGTGGAATTCAAAAGTCCTTCATTTAGTTCGGTGCATCTTGTGCCAGCTCAGGTGCCGCCTTATTTGATTGTGATTCAAATTTGCAAGATCCTTGGATATGTCTCAAATGTAGATTCAAACCGAGTCATTGATGTAACAAATTAATGAATTAAAGTTGAAAATTGTTCAATTACTTCGAGGTTAGCTCGTGGAATAAATGACATTACAAACGTGTTCAAGCTAAATACTCCCTAAACCAAATCCTAAATAATATACGAAGGTTGATACGTGGAGAGTGGGCGGTGATGCCGACTCTCATGTGTAGTCCTCAATTCGAGACTTAGTTCTCAATTTTTTTTCTTTAATTGGAGACAAAGCGGCTTTATAGCAAGCATACGTCTCAAACATACCTTTCTAATAAACCTAAACCTTCCCAAACCAGAAACAATAACTATCTTTGCCTTTAAATTAAGTTATATAAAATCTCCAAATCTAAATACTTCCCTGAAAGATTCTATTACTACAAACATAGTTTACGAATGCGTTAAGAAATGTAAACTCGATACAAAATTTCTCAATAATATTTTATGTATTTGAAGTGCAAAATATTTGTAAATTGTTGATAAAAATTTTATGTGCGGTATTTTTATATAAATGCATAGTTACGTGTCAATCATCTGAAAGTGTGAAGAGAATTTTCAATTCTAGAATATTATGTATAAGAAGAGCAACAACAAAGAAATTAAAAAATAGCATATTTTAAGATGAATGGTATAATAAATTTAATAATACATTTAAATTAATTTCACCCTTTTGCCCTCATCAGCGTACAACAGTTAATTCATCAATTGTTATAGTCATTTTTACCCAACATTTCAGAACGTTAGAATAGCCGCTTTTAGAACGGCTTATCCAAGAGAATCAAGCGTTAATTAATTTCAAGTTTTAATGGTAGAGCCAATAACATTTTCTTGAAATAATGGGTAATATACGATTCTTTCGAATGTATTATAAAATTATTATCAGATAACAAGTTACTGTTCCACGTCTAAAGTGATAAGATTTTATGAATTTCAATCCGGATATTGGCTAAGGGGAGGGGAGGGAAAAGCAGTGTCGTAAAAAATTCAAAAAAAAAATAAAAAAATAATGTGTAAATAAAATGAATTAAAAATTATTAAAAAGTGTCAAAAAAGTACGAAGAGATAAAGAAGAGTTGCATTTTGCTGATACTTTTATTATTTTTCCTTGGTGATTCATCTCATTGGTCATATCATAGTCACGCAGATATGGCCAATTACTACGAGGATGGATCCAAAAAAAGTTTACAAGGGTAATAAAGAATATTTATTAACATTGAACAGAAAATACAAAAGGGAATTAAGAGGCATACTTGCCGATCACTTTTCCACATAATCACTAAATCTATTTAGGCATTTGTCTGAACGCAGGACCAACTTGTTTAACACGGCTTGGCAGAAATCACGTCCTGGCCAATGAGCCAGTTCTCGACAACTGTTTCCATATCACTATCTGAAGAGAACCTTGTACTAGGTAAGTGTTTGGAACCCAGATTGGGTGCCGAATCTGGGCTGTAGGGGGTGGCTCCATATTTCCCACTTGAACTTTCGCAGCAATTCTTGAGTATTGTTAGCAGTATGGGCAGACCCGTTTCTAGAGACAAAGCCGTTATCGTGCCATTTAATTTCAGCCGCCCTCTCACTCTATAATACCTTCAACCGTTTTCTAAACCAGTTTATTTAAACCTAAAAATTTACGCAATTTCTTTAGTGTCAAAATAAATTAAAGAAAATTTCTTCGCAGGTAGAAGAAAACTTGTTTTATGCATTTGAACGAATCGGTGACAAGTTTAATTAACTCATCAGTAAAATTCTGAATGTAAAATGAGTGCCAATTACAGACTTAATTTTCTTGAAAAAGACATTATCTTACATTCTCGTAAATACAAAATTTAGTAAAACTCTTTCTTCACATCACACCTATTAAAGATATTTATAAGATAACAAAATATGAATATGCATATATAGTGAGACAAGTTAAAAAGAAAAGTTTATTATTAAATATTACATGATTCATGATTTTTCCACTAAATAAAATATTAAATTAAAATTGCACTTTTCTTGCTTTTTTACTTGCAAGTTCGCCAATAATGAGTTCTAAGTTAATTTATTTTGACAAATCTTTCTTTATTGCAATTAAATCCAAGTTGCTCAATCTCTGTTGGCACATCGACGATTTTAAGTAAGATTAAATTACTTTTAGTTTAATGAAACTTCTTTCACCTGTTAAATTTGTAACTGGCATCATCATCATCAACATCCCCAGATATTGAATCTCCATTAGAAACTTGTAAGGAAATATCAAAATCTGAACACGGATTTTTTAAGTAATCTTCGGAGATATTCCTAAATTCAATTTGAAATTTAAATAATGTGTTGCTTGATGAATTCAGTAGTTGTTGATTTAGGAGCTAACCTATTAGTTGACTTAGGAGCTACTAGCGACATTAATATTTCTAGGTATATCATCCCATATCAAAATTGAACAAATAAACTCAAAAGTGGACACATTTTCCAGTATTGAATTTAATGAATCTTTAGTTTTTATATCTCTGGAGTCATTATTATTTCTGTTATTAAAACTATTTCTTCTATTTTAACGCCAAAATCTGCCGGTGATTTTTATCTGTGTATATTAACAAAACTTTCAGCGATTACGCTCTCTTCTCTTTTTGTCATGATTATGTATTTAATACAGAATAACTGCATTTGATTTCTTGTGCAAAGTAACAATATAGAACACAACAAGATAGCGAAATACAACAAAATCGGTGAAAAAATAGAGAAATAATAGTTTGAACTTGCCATCTTCGAAATTAGCTTTTTTTTAGACGGTACCGAAGTAATAGTATTTCTCACTATGACCCTCTGCTGACTCAAAACAGGAATGCCGAATTTTTCCGAATCATTTTCTATGAAATTCAGAAATTGCAAAAATCCATCCAATAAGGTTTCAAGCCTTTCTGTTCAATAGTATATCTTTATGCATACCCTCATATACATAGTACTGTTGTCCAGTCATTGCTTTACCGTTTCTATAACAATGCAACTACTATCTAATAC
Organism: Araneus ventricosus; assembly: GCA_013235015.1. Taxonomy (NCBI): domain Eukaryota; kingdom Metazoa; phylum Arthropoda; class Arachnida; order Araneae; family Araneidae; genus Araneus; species Araneus ventricosus. The sequence goes on along the minus strand of BGPR01000435.1, from coordinate 65,948 downwards.
CATCTCCACCCCACCCCCAAACTCGCATATATGAATAGGGACCTCCCTCAAAAATGAGGGAGGTCCCTATTTCATACATGCGAGTTTGGTATTCAAATCTCATTTGTACCCCTGTTAAATTTTAATGACTTTTTATTATTTTTTGCAGTAAGAGCTGAGCGAGCACGATTTTGACGACACTGGTAATCTTTATTATTTGTTTTAAGACAGCAAAATGCAGCTGCAAAAAAAGAAGTGGTCATTCATGACCATGCCTCTTTGCCATCCCTCACCTAAAGATAGCAATCACCATACAGCATCAAGAGGATGCTACCCCCTCTTCCGACTTGCAGCGAAGGATTTATGTATTTTTTTTATTTCGTTTATTTGTGAAGAAAAGCTTCAGAAAACCGTCTTGAGTTTTTTCCAAATTTTTTTCCCCTCAGTTCAGGATAAAGCGACATAAATAACAAGCATACGTCTAAAAATTCTGTTTCCTAAACCTAAACCTAATTCCCGAATAAGGCAGGACTGTAAAAATGATTTAATGCTTTGCTTCTTCGCCCCTTGAGATCTTACTTGAATACAACTAAATTTGAAGCAAATAGAATTAATTTCCTATAATTTAGAAATAGTACTTGGGTAATTTTTAAGAATTTAAGGAAGGAAATTGACGGGGGCTGCCGTTGCCACTCTCTGTGTCGGCAGCCTTGCATGTATGCTGTGCACTCCCGGCAGAGTGTATGGGTATTGCCATGCAGGAGGATATGACACCATCACTCAACATGCCAGGGCGTTTGCGTCGGGTAACTTCACGATGACCAATGATTTTTTTTTTCCGAAATTGAAGGAACACTTACCTGAAACAATGTTCTCTTCAGAGAGTGATGTGAAAACAGTTGCCGATAACTGCTTCAATGGACAGGACGTCATTTCTGCAAAGCCGGGTTAAACAAGTTGGTCCTGCGTTCAGATAAATGCCTAAATAGATTTGGTGATTATGTGAAAAAGTGATCGGCAAGTATGTCTCTTAATTCCCTTTTGTATTTTCTTGTATTTCCAATGTTAATAAATAATTTTTATCACCCTTGTAAACATTATTTTTGGATCCATCCTCGTATTATGACCCTGGTATGACCTTTAACTATTTTTCTTTGATAATTTTTCTACATTGGTCCATCATGGTGACCCTCAAATTGGAAAAATCAGTAAGAAAGTAAATTAAAAGTTGAAGAGAATTCTTCAAAAGCTAACTTTTTGAAAAATTAAGTATAATTATTCTCTTTCAATATGAATTATTTGCACTGATAAGTAAAAATCGGGGCAATCCGCGATATTTAATTCAAGATCGGGATAAACCCAGGACGAGGGGTCGAAAATCCTGACAATCCTGATATTGCAAGACATTTTACCACATTATATTTATAGCAAAAGTTACCACATTAAATTTACAGTTGAGAATGCGAATTCATTTTTGTTTTACTTTTATTTAAAATTAACTATTTTTTTTCAAAATCTAAATCTAGTCATTCTAATTGAACTATCTACTTACGAGAAAAATTCGGGACAAATTCAAGACATTTTTTTCAATTCAGGAATTTCAAAATTCAGGATTGTCCTGGCTAATCCGGGATTTCTGTTTACTTTACTTCCGTCGAATGTCAATCAACAATGTTTTCCTTCATTGTGCAAACTAGACATTGTTGCACTTTTAATTTTAATTATGATAAGCAATGAAAGGAGAATGCCTGATGTCGATGTACCTGAACGATTTGAGAAGCGTTTCCACCTAAAACCGATTTGTCCTGTTTATCCTTCGAACATGTTTTAAATCCCATCATTTATATTTCGGGAACGTGACATTTCGTTCACATGCTTCGAGGAAGTACACCGGTTTTCATATTGAGGTCATGGAGCAAGAACGCGTTTCTTTCGTACATTTTTATGGCTTTGGCGAGGAAATTCTTCATCGGACAATTCGATTGCAGTCTGCGCTGATCATGGTCTCGTGGCCTTCGGGAGTAACGTGTAAAACGAATAACATGCAATTGAAACAAAACAAATTGCATACATTTTTTAAATCCGTATTTCTGGGAGTTAAGAACTGGTATCTGTAATGAAACTTTGAAATTTGTAACGGAAATTAATGTAAAAGATACTGAATTTTTGAGAATTATATGTACAATTGATGTTTTTTACGAAAAAATAACATTTTATCGTTATTCGAGATGAAATTATTTAGAATTCATCAGCATCAAGAAAAGTGAGAACGCTGGAAAAATTCTCCAGCACACGCTACTGGTAATTGTTCATCACGAATCTTTTCTTTTATCTAAAGCTGAATTCTTTATCATTTTTCTGAGTAATTTATTTTTCTAGGTCAAGGCTCATAACACGTGTAGAGAAGTTGTTTATTATTCTTCTCTATTAGTATTCCCATTTATATTTTAAATAAATAAACCTACTGTGTGAGCTCATAACAAGATTTTGAATGTTGCAGAAAGAGAATGCAAAACCAAGAAAACACATTTCTAGCACAAGTGATGGCAATTATAATGTAAATAAAATTAAGTCCATAATGTGAATATTAGATTATTTTTCATTAGGTTGTATTTCTATTGTTTGCCTTATGAATTGGATTTTTTTGTTAAGTACTTTTTATTATAAATGAAACGGCAGATTGTTAGTTGATCGCTAAAGTGTTAACTGGTATATTAAACTGTTTTATAAAGAATCAACTTTGTTGTTATACCAGAAAGTTATTAAGAGGAAATGTATAGACATATTTTAGGGAAACAGCAAAAGACATTAAAAAAAATCCGGCAAAGTTTAAAAACTACTAATACTAGTAATAATAATAATTAAAGCTCTAGTGTCTAATCATGTTATCAAAGAAAATCTAAAGCAAAAAATAAACAATTATTTAAACCAACAAAAGAACAGTTCTCAACTTTGCGAGCAGTAGTTGCTATACGCAATTTATTCAAAATTTTAATTGTCATGGCACATTTACCATTTATCACATGACTCCATTCTCTTTCCCAACTTTTAATGTGCTTAGAAAACAGGCACTCTATTTTAATGAACGATGGCAGTTCAATATCATAATTGCTTGGAACATTATTAATTACCGTAATGTGTAGACTCATATTTTTTTTAGAGTCAGTGATTTACAGAAGGTGGTGAAGGGGTTCATCCGAGTTAGTTTAGTTTGGTCTAATTTAGTTATATTAGCGTCCCGTTTTGAAGCAACACAAGGGCTATTTTGGACAGACGATCAGATGTCGAGGATGAAACCTGAGCTGGCACCCTATCTCCAAACTTCCGCACTACACTAACGGGTAGATAACCTGAGAGAGAGCCCTATTTTTTTGGATTATTTTCCCGTTTTGGACTCCTCCTCCTTAATAGTCTTGGAATATCCTGAATTGAAGTTCAGAAATTCTGGTTACTTTAACATATTACTCTCGTCTTCCTGCTATCAAATGGAATTTTCCTTATGGACCCATAAATTAATTTGTTCAACATTTCTTTGAAATGTTTTACGAATAAATAATGATTACGAAAAGAAGAAAATTAATGTTAACAAATGTTCATGAAGACACCAAGATGGGGTTTTACCTAACAGTGGCCTAGTGGGTTAAGTATAAGCATGGCTGAGGAACACGAATTGGAGGAAGAAGGTAATGATTTCTATCCTATGTTTGTCCTCTTAATCAGCATTTTTCAAAAATTTATCGTGCGATATTACGATTGAGCAACGAATTGCTCGATGCTGGAGATCTTTCGGATATTTCCTGACCCGAGACATAAAGATCGGCCAGTTACCACTGAAAGCCCTCCAGAAAGGCAAATCTGTATCAAATTTTGGACGAAATCAAAGATAAAGAGGTACTGCTTCAAAATTCGATTTTTTTTTTCATTATATGTTAAAGTTAAAAACAAAAATTGCTATATATTGTTGAAGTATATGGCAAGAGAAAGAAAGAGGGGAGAATATTCCCGATATTATATTTGAAGACAATTACCACTAGATTTTTCTGCTGGCTCTTGGATATATCGTATTGTTCTTATTGAGTTAAAATTTTTAATAGAACTGATATTCCTTTTTTGAAGCCAAAAAATCTATAATCCAGGAAATTCTAAAACCATTTGTAGCGTAACTGATCGAAAAGGCATTAGAATAAATTATGAATCAAATTTTCAATAACATGCTAATTACGTTATTTTAAAAAGCTCAAGAACGTTAGTCAAATTCTCTCCTTAAATCCGAAATCCGTTGATTCGATATCCGTAAAATTGAAGGTTTATTGTGCTGTCTTATTTATTTACCATTATGACTTGGTAACAAAACTTTTCAGACGAAAAATGGGGTTGTGTGAATAAAACGTTTAAGAAGCCTTGTTAAAGCGCAAAGCGAAGCCTTGTAAAAGCACTAATCGCGATTTTTGCTCACATTAGTCACTGCAAACTTTATTCATTCGCTTTTAAATATATAACTTTTAATGGTGCAGTGTGATTTCGACTCCATTGGCTGAGCATATTTTAAGAAAATTTACCATTGGACTTTGTATTATGAATTTTTCAAAGAAGTGAACTTAACTTTTACTAGCTCTTTTCGTTTTATTGTTAGTCAACTTTGAAGTTACTAAATCTCAAATATTTTCTTGAAAAGGGGGATAATGACGAAGAAACCGGAAAGTGATCGTCCCTCCTTCCCACTTTTTCCCCCAAATCATTCGAAGATAATATTTCTCTCCCTTTTGACTTCTCATTAACAATCAATTTAAACATCGCACCTGTGGTGATGGAATAAAAGGAGAGTAAAATTGCTTACTGGAAGACTAGAGACGCCACATATTAGCTGCGCATAGGGAATGAAACCTTAATGACTGCGGCCAACGGCGGCGAGTCGGGGAGGGGCGGTCGCCACTACTTTTTTGGGGGAAAAATGAAATTTTTATTTCATTTTAACTGCTAAAACTAGGGATTATATAAAAGCAGTAGTAAAAGGGAAAGCTAGCTAATTTTGTTGCTATTTTTTAAAATTTTGTTGTCTACCCCCTATTCTGTCCCGTGTCCATCCAACCGGTACGGATACTGTAATGGTATTAGGCACGGGGACACGGGGCGGCGTTCTGTGTACCCCCTATACTCCCCGGTATTTTACTTGTCTATAAATTTTTTGCCGCCTAACTTCCAATCGCCACTACCGACTGAGGCCCAATTTATGCAAGTACAATAGCTGGACGCAGTAGGCTACCACGTGACCTTTCAACAATATCTCCCCACCAATCGACAATCTGAAGTCAAGCACACAGGCATGCGCAGAACTTTGGACAATGGGAATGTGGATTGAAAAACTCATCGTTGCCTTTTTTTTCTCCTTTCGGCGCATGGGTATGTCCTTGACGTCATATTGTTGACTGGTAACGAAACTTCAGTGCGAATGACGAGAATTTATTTGAGACATTGGCCTCCTATTGCAGCCAGAGATTGTCCCTGTGTAAACAGTTATACAATTTTTCCGATTCAGAGGGAAAACAATGTGGTGGTATTGCATCTGTTCCACCCTCTCTTAAAGTAGCTACTACATTTGTAGTACTACCGCAATGAAAAGGTTAACATTGAGAAAATAATTCAATGAAAGTAATTGTAATTTTCTGTAATACTCTTTCTAGAGGAGTGTCTTGCTTCCACCATTCACCGCCGAAACAAAAGACAGGACACTGACTTTCAATGCCCCAGACCGGACGGTCTCTTCGCCGATCCTGAAACCTGCAAGAAGTTTTACACCTGCGCCGGCAACTACCCTTTCGCCCAGAACTGTCCCTCGTCCCTCTACTTCGACGACAAAAGGAAGTTCTGCACCAGGAAGACGAAGCAACTCGTCTGCGGACCCGTCGAGACGCGTAAGTATTTGTTTCACTTCCTTGCCTTTGCTTTTTTATGACTCTGTGACCTGTAAAATGTGAAATAGTTGTCTTCACGACTTTCTTTTGGCGGCCGATTTCAGGTGTGCTACTTCACACGGGTTAAAGGAAATGAGTGTTATTTATGTAATCAAAGAAACGGTAGTTGAATTGCAATTTGCTTAGTAGTAACTAGCTGTATGGCCCGGCGTCGCACGGGCTATCTCGAATAATGGGATATTCCTGGAGGAGAGAAGTGAGTTCATGTGAGGCCTCGGGATACACATATTTTCATAAGGCCCGCCTCTGTTTTTTTCAACAAAAATTGTCACTGACTTTCCCCAACAAACGTTACGAAGTTAAACACCTTAATACAAAAAAGGAAAGAAAACGATTTTTTCCGATATTAATAAATCCAAACACATAAACTCGCTAACAAAGAAATACCAGCTTCCGTTAAATAAAATGGAAATGGAAGAACACCGTATGTGAACCATTAGATTTTAAAAGGGGACTTCTGCAGACTCGAATGAAATTACTTTTTTTGCGTTTTCGATCTGATGAATGTAGTTGCATTGTTTAGTGTAAAACCTGAAATTCTGCCATTCACACTTAAGTTGTAGTAAATCATCAAAGTTTCCGTATGATGTTAGAAGGGAACTTCTGCGCGGAAGAGGATCTTCAATTGACTCTCAAAAGGCCTAAAATTAATTTACATCACTATTTTTTTTACTAATTTTCATTTTTAAATATGAATTTTACTTAAAAACAAACAAATTTTACATTTTGTTTTGTTTTATTAAAATTTAAATTTATTTGAAAATAAACGAATCTTGAATTTAATTGATATTTCTTGTTTCATATTTGTTTATCCTTGAATTTTTTAAAAATCTGAATTTTACTTCAAAAACCAGTAGCTTTCAAAATTTAGATTTCTTTGCAAATAAAGGCACTTATACTTGAGTTTCATTGATATCACAGACTTCACGATCATTTTCCATGAATATTTTTCTTTAAATCTAAATTTTACTTAAAAACGAATAACTTTAAAATTCATCTGGATTCTTTTAACTTTAAGTTTACTTTCAAATAAATTAATTTTGAATTTTATTTGAGTTTCCTTGATATTTCTAACTTCTAATTATTTTTTCCTTGTTTTTTTCTGTTGTAAACGAATAATTTTAAAATTCTATTTTATTTTGAGGCGTTAAATTTAAATATACTCACAAATAAATAAATTTTGAATTTTAGTTAAGTTTCATTGATATTTTTGGCATTATAATGATTTATTCCCTAAAATTCTGAAACTTTTATGTTGTTAGATTTTAAAAAGAGACTTCTGCAAAATTTATATTTGAATTTTTGCAAAGATTAATATTTGCCTTATTTTTTTGGTTTTCGTCCATAGGTTCATTTTCTACTGTGAATTTCGATGATGTTTACAGCCGATTTTTTTCTCCTTCTGTAAAATTTTAAAAATGTCAGAAATTTTCTTTTAAAATAAATCGGTTCATGTGATTTCTGCTCAATAGATGGCGGCATAACATGACTGATATAACAGTCATGTGCCACCGATAAAAAAAAAATATTCTTTTCGTTGTTTATAAATCAAAACACAGAAGTTTGATAAAAAAGGTAAAAAAAAAACCCTTTATACAAATAAAAACCAGGTTTCGTTAAATAAATATTCGTTTAATTAAATTGACATTTGGATGTTTATGACAAATATTAGCATCTATCACTGCTATTCAACTTAAATCAAAATTTTTAGGCATCACGACTGTGATCAGATTAGCAACAACTTATGAATTATGTTTATGTTAAATATTTTCCTCCTATCTTCACCTGCCGTTGATTTTTGGAACATTTTTGCGTCATTCATTATCCCGTGTTCTGAAATGTACATCAACAAAATTTGGTGTTCTTTTGGGCACTAGGTTTTTTTTCATTGAGTAGTGATATATTAATTCCAGTCACACGGTATAATGTGGAATAAACATATGTAGACAAAAAAAAGGTTCAAAATTTTTCGTTAGCATGTAATTAAATTTTTCGAATATCACAGATTTTACTGTGGTTTACGTGTGTGTTAGAAATGAATTTCGATGCATTTAGAAGAGACTTACGATGTATTCTTAAATAATCCAGCAAATTAATACATATTGGGAATGATGATCAATAAAAGGAAGAAAAAACATGAGTGAAGAATGGAAAATGTATGACGTGTGATAAAGATAGGCGGGTTTTGGTCATTCCTTACTTACATTTAATTTCTGAAAACTTAACAATTTTACATAATCTTTAAACAAAATTCCAAGTAAGCCTAAAGAGCGAGCGACTATATCCATTATACGGTACAAGAGTTCAATGTGGGATCCTTTTAGCATATATCTTGGAGACTGTCTAATTTAGGGCGCCTTTTTACACTTTTTTTTTATCACTTTCGTCATTCCGCCCATTGCTCACGTTTTGACCTTTTCTATGAGGATTTCTGGAGTAACAGCAATACTGTAATTAATTTCAAAATCCTCATCGTAAGTGAATCAAGAATAAAACTTTCCCATTAAATTTGCCTGGATCCTGTGGTAGATTTATTTCGGTATCTCTTCTTGCGTTATTTCGTAATAAATATCTGAACCCTCATTGATTTTCAAAAAAATCTTTAAATAAGTAATAAGTAAAAACTTTAAAGAGTATCTATAATAAATAAAATTATACCAATTAATAAAAATAATAATAAAAATAGAAGTTGCAATGTACCTATAAAGTAATGAGAAAAAGGAAATTTGCGGTGGTGACAGCATTTCTTTCTCATTTACTTGTGAGAAGGAAACGCTGTCAACTACTTCTAAAACTTAATAAGACAGTTTTATAGATAATACTCTTTATGGCTACCCGTGACGAAGATCAGACTTCGTGTTATATCGACTACCTAAATATGTAACGCAATATAACTTTCTTTCATTTTTGATGTATGGATTATAGTAGTATATACAATTTTTTCCCGCCAGCCGAAGACGAGCCAACTCCACCACCCACTCCAGATCCACTGTCTGCACCGCCATGCGATCCGGCCGCCTGCGTACTACCGGACTGCTTCTGCAGCTCTGACGGGAC
>BGPR01000435.1:0-56930 GCA_013235015.1 Araneus ventricosus | reverse complement strand
TAGTCAAACTTTCATCAACCATGACCTCTTAACATGCTAGTCCCAGGGTCAACCAATGGTAGTTCGCGTCGGATATTAAAATTACGACGTGCATTACTAGAAGATAACAGAAAAATTAGTTTTGGGTATCAGAATTGGTTTGGAAGCCACTTCTACTTGTTTTGTCCGGAAGGACACGAAGTGGCCGTGCACTCCATCAAGTAAGGACATTATTCTTACATCTTTACTAAATAAAAACTTTTTAAGAATCAAAATGATCCGCTCCTCTAAATTGTTCCGATAGTTTTGAGTAAAGCTTTCATCAACTATGACCTCCTAACATATTAGTGTCAGTGTCAACCACTTCTATTTTGTGCTGGATATTAAAATGCACAACGTGCATCACTGGAAGATTGCAGAAAATTTAATTTTGGATATTGGTAATTTTTTATGTAAATAACTCAGTTATTTAAAAGTTTTGAATTATTCAAAAATGAATTAATTTAAGTATGTGATATTTTTTGCTGCCTTGAGGGAACTGATCAGTATTAAAAACTATAGTTATTATGAACCATTGGCATTGATAAGCCTATTAACCTTGTTTTGAAAAAGCTAGAAAAACATCATTCCACCCACTTTGAAATATGTATATTAATATCTCTAATATTTAATAATAATAAAAATTGAAGTCTGTTTGTCTATTGGCTCTCTACAGACCAGACCATTGCGCCTAGAAATGCCGAATTTGGCACATGTATATTTTGGATGTCGAAGTCATTCATCTCGGAAAGTAGGATTTATTGATAGGAAATTTTAAAGTTGCAGCTCACTTTTACACTTTAAGTGCGATGGTGATGTCTCGATATTGGGTCGGAGAATCGCAGATTTGTGGCTCGATTCAAGCAAAGATCCATTGTGTATTATAAATCTGCTGTCGTGAACGAAATGTCCTTACATTTGTGTGTATGCGGGGGGGGGGGCGGTTTAGAAGAGTGTGGTACCGGCTTACGTGTCTTGTTATCTGATCAACGTTCCAAATTACGAACTCTGTCCTAAAATAGTTTTCTTGTAGCTTGCAAACGCGATTAAAATCTAGTAAATTAAATCTCACACATTTTAAATAATTCTTACCAATATACAAATAATAACTGGTATTTTTCTCCTTTCGCAGCAATCGTTCTCCCGAGGAATGGTGGGCCAAGGCCAGCTACGAAGAGTATGTCGAAGAGATGGTCGGACAGCGCGAAATCCTTCACAAATTTGCAAACATCTCTCGGGATTCTCTTCTGGGCATGCGTGTTCCCTACCTCCACCCTGGCGGTAACGCCATTATGAACGTCGCCTACGACTACGACTTTGTGTACGATTCATCCATTATCGCACCGAAGTCCTTCACACCCATTTGGCCCTACACCCTCGACTACAAGATTCCCCACAGGTGCATGCAGGGTACGTGCCCCACGCGCTCCTTCCCTGGTCTCTGGGAGATTCCCCTCAACACTTTATTCAGCAATGATGACACTGGCGGCATGTGCTCACTGGCAGACCAATGCGTTTTCCAGGAGAATGATGACGAATCTGTGGAGCAGTTCTTAAAAGATAACTTCAACAGACACTACAATGTCAACAAGTAAAGCATTTTAAATTTATTTCTAATTGGTTGGGTTTGTCTTCTGGAATTTTTTCTAGTTCTCTTTTGAAAACACATAGTCAACCGAGTTTCCTTGCAAAGTCTTTAAGGAAGGTGTTGCGTTCCAAAAGACTTATTTTTAGAAACAATGATGAGCCTCCTTATACAATTTCATTTAGAAAGAATATTTTAGGAGCAATGAGAAGCCTTATTATAATCTTCGCCTCTTATAGCTTCAAAGGTTGTGTAATTAATAAATCATGCAGTGGCGGATTTTTAAAATATGAGGCCACAGGCGCAAAATTGTTTTGAGGCCCCTCTCCCTTTCCAATATCGCAAAGTCATCTTCTGCTTAGCATCGTGATATACATGATGTGTATGGATTTTGAGGCTTCTGAGGGAATTAAGGCACGAGGCGAGCTCCTCTAACGCCTGTGCGAAAAACCACCACTGAAATCATGACATTAGAGAAACTACAAAAAAATAGCTATAAATACAATATAAAATCATGCTTTTTCCTCCAACTGGGTCTGAAATTTAGTGTGCTCTTTTTTGCTATTTAGGGTTTCTAAACATCACCCCATAATGAACGAGCTTTCTGCACTGGATATGCCAATATGTTCACTGATGTTAAAAATTTAGGTAACAAACACTGAACTTGGTATCTCGGATAATAATTAGTTTATTGCCATGAAATTTTGTACACACATACCCAATTCTATAAGACAGCCATTAGTACCAGTTGTAAATTTTTTACTAATAAGACCAAAAACGACGAAAACATGACCAGATATTTCCAGAATTGATGGAATAATATGAAGTCCGGTCTTCTCACACTGCTTTACAAGTTTTACAGAGGAAAAATGAGGTGCGTTTATCGCAGTTTGAGGCAGCAAATGCCATTCTTCTGTAGCGAGAATTTTAAGCCATGTGGAGTCTTTAGAAGGGGGGGGGGGAATATCATACAACGTATCTTCGTAGAGCATCTCAAACATGATCTGTTGAATTTAGGTTAGTTGACTTTGCTTGACACCTCTTTCGGCGAATACTCTCTTCCTGGAAAAGAATCATCGATAAGTTGAGCTTTGTGTGGTTCCGTGTTATCACTCATAAGAAATCGTCTTTAACAGGTCTCCGGAAACGCCTCAGATAAGGTTCAAGAACCTTTTCCTATAGCATTGTGAGCCCACATTCACGGAAAAGAGGTTTTTAAAATAATGCGGTTTCAGATATCCTGAGCAAACAATATTTAATTATGCCCCAATTCAGTATGTACCCATTCAGATTTCTGTTCAGTTCGGTAATATCAAAAATCCTTGCTCATTTCATAGTTAGGAATAAAATAATCAAATTTCCATCGAAAAATCCTGTGAGATATGATTACCGCAAAAAAGTAAACAACAATTAAAATAGTTAATAAGAAACTAAAATTGCTTCTTACATCTGTACGTTTGATTACAAAATCTTAACCTTTAGACTGCGGGTGGGTCGAATCTCAAAACGACTTTTAGAAAGGTGATTTTTGCAAAGAAATAGAAAATTGCTCTCCTTCCTTTCAGATTGTTAGAAAATAAGATTTACGGTCCCTTTAAGTGTTACTTAAATATTCCGTTACCTAAGGTTGCCTATAGTGTCTTACCTCATTAGCATGAAATTTGCTCATTACAAATAAAATGATGCAATAGGAAAGGGAGTAAAACAATCTACAGGATGATCAAAGGACAGTCGGGTGAGTGGAATTCTTATGGCTTACTGATATAGCAACCTTGCTGACCTGTAAGCAGAGGAAACAATTGTGCTGGTACAACATCTGAGCCGTCAGAAATCCTAAACACATTACTCCCGTCCAGTGTAGGTATGCGGAATATCTGAATGACCCGGGGGCTGCGAAAATTAATTTCGGGCACTGTGGCCGATGCATCATAGCCCCTATTACGAGCGGCACAAGCGACGATCCCTCAGGCAGAGGTACGATTCTTTATCGGTGAGGAGATAATTCAACTTCACACCATTATTGTACCCACCTAGGAAGCGAGACCCTGTTTACTTATAGGGGAGAGTGGGGTAAATCCGTGTACCCTTATTCCAGCGCTATTATTTTTCCTATCTAGCACACAGATACTGAATTACACTCTACTAGTCAAGAAAAAGGAACAGTTATAATGGCGTGTTGTAGCTGTTGAATGCACTGCATCTGTGAAGGTTTATTTGTTTTAAGACGTCAACTCTCGAATGTTCGTTTGATTTTAAACTGTCCTTACTCAAAAATCATTACAGTTATAAAAACTATATTTAGTCCAGCTTATTATACGTTTACAAAGGATTCATTAAGGTTTTCGGGTAGTTTGACTTTTTTTATAAAAAAAAAATCATTGATAAAAAAAGTAATGAGACTGTGACTTTTCTGGAAAGATATATTGTACCGCAATAAAAAATGAATATTTTAATAAAATTTAACAAGATCTATGTCGAATATTTTAGCTCCAACAAGTCTTCGATCCTTAGCTACCCGGTTTTACCCCACTTTCACCCACGGCAATTTCTCATCCCCATATTTGAGATGCCCCACGGTGGTATCTGCAAGGAAATCACACACACAATAAGCAAAAGAAACATACATATCAAAAACACAAATAAAAAAAAATAGAATAATCCAAACCGAAAGTAAAATCCAGAACAAATAACAAAAATGTGAAACAGAGACAAAAGGCAAAAACTCAAGTAAAATAAAATAAACAAAATGAGGAGTATAACGCAAAGCACAACGGATGGGTGCATATACAATAAATCATGTACCGCTGCAGAAAGACTGTAATTAAAGGATTAAAGTTGAAAAAAAATGGATAAATTTGTAATTAAACCACAAGCATGTTTCATCAAATGGAAAAATCTTATGTGAATCTTTTAAAGTATGGTGATCAAATAATAGCTAGTAGTGTATTCACAGACCAAATATTAGCTAGTTCCTAGTATAGTGTCCTATTTTATCTTTATTTATTCATATGGGTTTATTGTCTTTTTTGCATGGATACATATACTTTATTTTAAAAAAAAATCCTTTTTATTTCATGTTCCTGCCTTTATATCATTGAACAACAAAAACCGCAGATGATTTATATTTTTCTCCCTCAAGGGCACCTCTGGGTCTGTACTTCCACGTGAACTGGTTCAACGACAGGAACAAGACAGCCGTTCTCCTCAATTTTATCGACGACATCAGGACCAAGCATCGGGATGTCTGGTTCGTCACCATGCAAGAGTTGGTGTCTTGGATGAGAAATCCCACCAAGGTCGCCAACCTCAACTCCTTCGCGCCATGGGCCTGCGAAAAACGAGAGAATTCTTGCAACATTCCGAAGAACTGTGAGGTTCGGCACGACCTTGATGGTTATATCGAAACTCGGTATATGCAAACCTGCGTTAAGTGCCCCGTCAAGTACCCTTGGGTTGGAAACTTCGAGGGTGCTGCTGAAGGTGTCAAGATTATGGATCTGACCCGTGATACTGAACCTGAGTCGGATTCTTAGAAAAGACGAAGATCAAGTTAACAGCTGCAAGTGTCGTCCTCCGCCAGATTCTTCAAAAAAGCAGCAAGACACGAAATGTCTACACTGGTATTGGAGGAAGGTTTCTAGACTTTTGAATGGTCTTGATGGAAGTTAAAAAGACGTGCTTGCATTTTGTTTACTGTGAAGAAGCTTGAACTGCAGTATTTGAACGCCATTTACTACTTTATTTTAATACAAATACGAATTTAGCTACACACTGCATGCTTTATCATTTATAAGTTCGCAAATTAAAAAATGGCTCCTTTTATTGAATTAAAGACATTCAAAGCAATATGTAATAGAATAATGAAAACTTCCTTTGTGTGTGTGTGTATGGAAGGGGGGGGGGGCTTCGGCTGAAAGAACTAAGCCGAATGGCACAAGGAATTTAATAAATATTTTAGGGCACCAATCTTTGTAATTAGTAATGTACTGATAAGATAACTTATACGACTATAAATATACTCGTATTTTCAAAATTTGCCTTAATTGTTTTGATTTAATAACTTATTTTATTTATTTGAGTGTAATTAAAGACATTCGAACAAAAGAAAACTACCAGTGCGGCAGAAAGCATTTGCCACAAGAATATGTAAGCATTGTTTTTTAAGGTAAGCGAGACCATTAATTCGGGTTATTTTATACATTCACTTCAGAATTATGAATCTAAAAAAATGAGAGAGAGATGTATGTAATAATATTGTTTCGATTTTTGTAAAACTGATTTGTACCTCATTCTGGGAATGAAGAATATATCCTTAAGTGCATTCATATATATTATAGGTGAATGATTTGTAAAATAAATGATCTTTTGATCGATTTTTTGGAATACATGAGTCTTGTATCTTTCTTACAGAACAAAAACCTCAGGAGAATTTAGGAACCAGGGTACTTTTTCCACAGGGTTGTCAACAGTATTCAGATGAGAAAGACAGAACTGATTTTCTTTAGTTTTTTTCCTCTGTCTTTCTCCTTCCCACCCCGACCCTTCCCCCGCTTGACCCACCGGGGCGCGGGCTGCGCAAAGTATCTAAAGCTGGACATTCACGAGTGCTCCGTTCCACACTGGAGCCTGTTGTTCCCAAAACCATCGTCAGAGCAAAATCTGATCAGAATTGGCGCGGCGTGATCGAAATGTTTGGATTTTCATCCGGTCCGGATTTTCATTCGGCGCACTAGGCAATAAATCTGAAATACGATCGTAGGTAATGGGTTGCGAGCCTCTCTCACAAAAGCGAAAACTACAAAATGAGGGAGGGAGAGTGAAGCTCTCTCGGGAAAGCGGGAGGAGGTGTAGGCACGGAAGATTAAAGTGACCGGTTGTGTCGTTTGCATGGAGCCTCCATGAACGACCCACCTAAATTGATGGGTGAAAACTGGAACTGTCTGGTGAGATGCATCCCAAATGGTGTGGGACGGTCCGACCCTGAATGCCCATCTTAAGCAATAATAAACTCCAAGCATCTCATATTTCGCTTAGCAATTTATACATATAATTTAAACTGAGGTGTTAAACGATTTTTAATACCATGAACAATAAAATAATATGCAAGATGATTCAAAATCCACGGGGTAAACTTTAAGGGATGATAAAACACATTTAGATAAGCACAAATAACCATAGAATGCATACATGGTCATAACTCAAGCAGCGATGAGCTGGAAATAATTCAAAAGACGGGACAGTCCCAACCTATCTCTAATGCTTGGACTTTTCCCCATGGAGCCGTATCAAAAACATCATCTACGATTCCCGTCGACGGTTCTAATGAGGGTCTTTTCTCCAGGATTTCTGCAATTGTAGCTGCCACTCGAGAAATACCTGGCGTTCAATATATATCAATCTCACTGTTCACTGTTGAAACCTGCGACAATGTTGGCTGCCTTACATTTGACATTTTTCTGTAATTTGTGTCATAAAGCATATTCTTTAAATTCATCCTTTTTTCCCTCATTGCTTTTATGTCATTCTTGTGTTTCATCATTTCAGGACACAGACCTACCTCCCCTAGCGTTTCACCGCTGGAGTTATGACGATGTATTGTATAGTGATTAGTGTTTCCTATGAATTTTATCATCCCTCAAAGTTTTAAAACATTCTGCATGTATTGAAAATGATAGTCAATCACTATATCTTTCGGTGAAATTTTTCAATGAGTTCGACAGTTTTCATTGTTATTAACTTGAATATAAAAAGAGGCTTAAAAAAAAGCCAAAGACTGAAATTAATTTACAAAGAGAAAGAAAAAAAAGGGAAAGTTTTGCAAACATAAACCTAATAAGAAATACAGTTAAAACATGGCAAATAACCAGTAATATTGCTACTGAGCGCAGGACATAAAGGTTTCATGTTTGGTGTATTCTAAGATCACAGTTAAGTTAAGGCTTCCCATCGATTGCCTCTTACATTTTGTATTAAAACTCGATTCCTATTTAGAATCATCTCATAAAAGTCGGTACTTTTGCCAGATTATGTGATAATCAAATGAGGTTCAAACTTCTGCACATTTATTGGTTACCCAAATTGAAAAGAAATCACCAAATACCTATGATATTTTCTGCATACTAATGTTTGACTCATGAACATCACCAAAAAAAGTAATTTTATCTTCTTAGTAATAAGTGTTACAATTCGTCATAATTGGTTTACAGCGGAAATAAACTATATTGTTGTCAGAAATGAAAGTTAGAAATACGCAACTTGTAATATCCTGAAAAATAATCGGTTAATTATAATGCAATTTTGAACAGTAGTGTACTAAAGAAAGTTTAAAGCACTTGTTATACTAGGTTTTCAAAATTTCACTAGTTTGTAAAAACTGAAAAAAAGCTTGCATAAAAAGAGCATTTTGAACGAAAAAGATTTTACGTTCAGAATTGAATTGCGGTAGCGTTTTTAGTTAGACTAAGAAAAACTTAAATGAACCATTCACTTTTGCTCAATAATAAAAAAGTCTGCAAAAGTCGACTTAGATAATGGCGCAGGGCCACCTACTGACAAAACTTTAACTATATCCTCCCCTTTATTTCCGGTTTTCACAGAGCACATCACTTGTTCTACGTACTAGTGAAATTTTGTTTCGCTTGGAACCATATAACCGGCTCTAGGGCCTTCTCAATAGGCGAACTTTAATTATAACAGCCGTGTATTTTGTCCATCGTGTTTAGAAACAACACCATTTCCTTATTTAAGTGTCATTTTTCTATGTACAATGGGAAATATTGAGTAGAAATTTAACCTATTTGGTGATGAATCCCATGAAGTCCATACTTTGGTTTCACTCGCAATGATGCTTTGTGGAAGAACAATAGGTTTTCTCATACTAATTCTTGTCACAGGATGTTATTACAAAATTATTTTAATTATATTTTCATAAGATCACGAACTTTCCGTAAGTAAAATCTTCAAATATAGCAAAATAAATGAATAAACAATTTTTTGAAGAAATTGTAGGTATGGTTGCAGAGTTATAGTCCCAATGGACCAGGAGCCACAGAAAGGTTTTCTAATGAAAAGAAAAGCAAAATCATTTCGTTTGTTTCAAATGATTTTAAAGCGAAATATTCGATATCTAGAAATACTTTTAGGTATATTTTATTTATAAACTTTCTCGTTTTTTCCACTACTGCTTCCAATCTTGAACAAGAACCCGAGAAAAATCACATTTTAAAGTTTTTGAAATGTAGGTGAAGAACTTCATGTTTGAAATGCAGATGAACATCTGTTCTGAACCATTAAAAAGATAATAATTATTTTTTTGTATAACAACCTCTTGAAGCTTATTTTTGGTAAAATAACATCGAAAAAATATACCTTAGTAAACAAAGTTCAATTAACTGTTGATCAAAATTGCCCTTGTCCTAATATTCCCATTTCTAGATAATTAAAATTCATTTATCGTCTTTTCAGTGGCATTGGAGAAGCCGCTTCACGTTATTAATTATTCTTTCGATTGTGCCAAACGGAGCCTAATAAACGTCCATTGTTGATTTCTGGCAACATACAGACACGCTGCCGTCTAACGACGAATGGAATTTTGGATCCAACTACACGGATGTATTTTTTACTTCCCCGTATACGTAGAGAGAGTATTATGTTCTATAAAAAACTCGGAACTCCAGATTTTAATGAATCTCTTCGTTTCAGACGTCCCTAAATCTGAAAAACTCATTCTTTGGGCATTATTTCTCTCAATAGGTGAATGCGTTAACTTAGAAAAGCAGCAAATTAGACGATTGGGATTTTATATGCTTTCTTTGCACCTCATTTGTAGCTTTTTCTGAAATTTTGGATGAAATCCGTCTACTGAAAGTCCCCGTACACGTGCACGAAGAACGCGATATTTCAAAAACGTAATGAATTAGATGGATGGAGTTTGTCATATGAGTTTTTTAGTAGAATTGTAGATTTGCATCAAATTTTTGACAAAATCCGACAAAGTGTCGATCATGAACATGATAAGCCAAAAATGCAACAGGTTAGATGGGTGAATTTTGGATTAACTCCAAAACTATAATTCTGTAGAAAATTTTGTACCAAATCAGTCTAAGGGAAGAGGTACTGTTACAAACTCCATACCGTAAAAATGGGTTGCTTTGCACTCGTGGAGGTAAATTGCACCAGTATAAAATTTTTGTTGAAAAGTGAATTAGAGACCCTGATTAGGGGAACGGGATTGAGATTTTTTTTCTCGTTTCTTGGTAACACTCACTAGTATATTTCATTCCTTAAAGTGTGCAACAATCAGTCAGGAGGCTACAGAAGGGGAAAAAACATTGAGCCAGTTTTTCAGCGAACATTTTGATGATGAAAAATCTGCCCCTGGTGAGGAAAGTACGGCATTTCTGAAGGCAAGTGCATTTAAATGTGAAAGATAATAAACCTAGCTTCATTTTTTTGCTTTGAATGGCAATTATATTTGTTAATTAAGTTGCAATTAATTTATTCTGACGCACAGTGGTGAAATATACGAAAAAGTTGGCCAAAATTGTTAAATATTAAAATTACACAATTATTTGTATTAAAAACTTTAGGATATGTTGGTTAGAAGTAAATATTAAGAAATACTCAATTGATGAAAAAATTCAAGGACCATCAAACAATTTTTACACTATAATTAGTAGGAAAATGAAGAAAATAGCAGCAGTTGACTTCCGCGCGAGTGCAATATTGCCTTCATTCATGGTTCGGCTTATTAATCTCGAGACATTTGCAATTTAAATTTATCTCATATTCTTTTTTTTTTGAACATTTCAAGAGTATTTTTATTCTCGCCCACTACCCCCGTTTGCCATTTTCGTAATGTAAGTCGATATGGAAAATATAATAAGCCCTAGAATAATCTAATCCTGAAACCTAGTTTGGACAGTCTTAACTGTTGATGGTTTTCAATGACTGCTTTAACCCTTTCAAGGGCCATTTTTTCTAGTAATGATATAATAAAATAACTTTGGGATTCAGATTAATTTAAGAACATAAATTCATTTAGCTTATTGGATGAGATTAATTTTTTGTTAATTAATTTCATTAATTAATTATTAATTAAAAAGTCAAGACACTTTTTACTACTTGAGATAAGAAATTGGTACGTCTAGCATTTTGATTCATCGAAAAGTTTGATGAGAACTTTAAAATAGCTTACTTTGTGCGTTTAAAAATTGGTGAATTTGTTGGGAAGTATACTTCCCACTGCCTTAGAAAGGGTTAAACAAAACCGTTTGCTTGTGGTTCGACACAAACTCTGTTTCGTTGAGTATTCGTAATAGCGTTTGCTATTATGACTAATTAAAAATTTTGTCACCAGTTTTCATGTCTGTCGGATTCAAATTAGCTATATAGTTTTTCACATACACAGCTTCTTGTTTTTGAATATGTGTCAATTCCTGAACGAACTGGAGTTGTACTTGTCTACAATATCGAGAAGACGGTCGCAGATTATCCATAACACAGTAAGTTATTGCTCATCTCGATTCTACAAAAAATTTATTCACTGGAATAAGAGATGGGACAAAAGTGCTGGCATCTGTAACTGTTAAATATTTGAAGAGTCTTTATATTCCAATTGTTTCGTGGAACTGTCAAAATCTCATTTCCTAATTTAAAAAATATTATTAATATTGTCCTCGAACTATAAAAAATACTCTTCCAGCGATTTAATCAGTCGCTTTACAGTTTGATTTAGCAAGTCTTATAAAGTCACATATATTGAAGTTTCAGTTACAAATATTTTCTACACAACTCTTCTTTTCAGCTTTTATTATGATTTCAAAATTAGAGCAGAAAGTGGAACGTTCTTCAAGAGCACTATTTCATCTATTGAATTGATTTTTTAAAATTTGAAATGAATCAGTAGTAGAAAGGCCTTGTCTTCCGATATTTTATCTATTTTTGGCACTCAAAAAGAGAGATTTTTGTCATTTCAGTGTGTCCCTTTATTCTCTACTTCCTTAAAGCAGTATGCCCTAGACTCTTTCTGTATCTGTTTTCTCTCGCTTGCTCTCTCTCTGTTCTTCAGTTTTCCTTCCTATAATTTGTTTACTGCTTTCTTCAAAAGGTTTTAATGCCGCAAGAAAAAGATTAAAAAGAATTAAAGATTTTCACAACAAATAGTTTTTCCAATTTGATTGGTAATTAGAAATTAGCTTCGATAGTTTTCTTCTTCGGAGTCTAGTAGTTCGCTATCAGCGTATAAAACCACGCAAAATTTAGACAGAAGATGTTTGTTCTGGACACTTTTGTTCGTAGAAGAATTAATTTTACAAAAAAGTATTAGTTTACGTCGAATAATTGATCATGATGTAACCGAAGTTTTCTCTAAAAGAGCATACATAGAAAAATTTGAACAGTTACTAATACAAAAAAAAACCACCAAAAAATTAAAAATAGCAAAAAGTAGCATGAAAATTGGTTTAAATCGAGAGCTACTAATGTAAGCATCATGGAAAAATATTTATAATGTCAGAATTTCTTGGAATCCCACACTTTTTCCGTTAATGATTCTATTAGAACGCATAAGAAAATTCTTTTACATTTACAACACCAGTTTCCACTAAAAAATTATTTCTTTCCTATTAATAGGGGATAAAAAGTTCGCGCAACTTATCGACTAGGTTCCATATCGAAAACAAGCCACTAGATGAAATTGAACAAAAATATAATAAAGAAAACTTTGTTACGAATGTAGAAACACTTACAGCTTTGAAAAGAATTCAGAAGTTTAATAAAATGCCATAGCGTCTTGCATGTTATTAACATGCCGAAAAGTGCACAAAAAGTAGTACAATATATTAGATTATCAATATAATTAAGTTTTACGGCTTTTCCAATAAGTTTTAAAAAATCCTTTTTGACCAGCCTTTTCGTATATTTCACCACTGTGTGACGTGAGATAACTTTGTACCAAAAAAGAGGGATTCTTTGCACCACGGAAATTTGCGGTAAAAAGCAACCCCAGTTGGTTTTTATATTTATTTTTGAATTAAATAATAATAAGACCAATGATTGCTTTTGCTTCAGAAATACCCAGGGTGTATGAAAGGGAGTTAGGGACTTGTGAGCGTATATAATTCTCTCCAGAGACCTTAGAAGCTCGCTTTAAAGCCATTTCACAAGGTTAGGAATCTCTAAGAGAGACAGAACCTTTTTTAGTATTCCAAGTGAACAGTTTGTTACCAAAGAAAGCTAATTCATATGAGGAAATATGGAAATACCGCAGTTTTCTCCAATGAGAAGGAAAAGACCATTGCAATTTGTGTAGTCCAGTTCAGTGACTTCGGTCTTTTTTTTGTCAATTGTATTGATCTTAACATGATAATAAACGTTTATCTTACTAAAAAGGCATGGTAATAGAATAGATATATTAATATCATGCCCGGCAATAATTGGATAAAAGATTTTCTAAAACGTCATCTTGATTTGACAGGATACAATAAGTAAAATTGTTAATTAAAATCAGGTATTTATAAAATTTATTTTTTTATATGTATTGAAAGCCTGGGTGGAAATATACATCTAAAATAGAGCTTTTATTTCGAAATATACTGAAAACAAACTAACCAATGCAAAGAATTTCTACCTATAAGGCAACTTTGCACCAAAATTTATAGACAAAAACACGTGAAATATATTGTGCCTGTGGTAACAAACATTGAGCGGTGTTAAATGTGAGTCAAATCTAAAAATTATTATTTCATTTGATTCTAAATGCAAAAGTCTGTTGAATTTTAGATCTGAAGAAATTTGAGAGATCTTTAACTTTTTCATATTTAAAAGAAATACAACTTCTGAGATTTGACCAGTGTTTACTATTGAAATTATCATTATGAGTCCTGACTTACTGATTTTGTCCAGATCTGCATTTTATTTTGTTCAAGAATCAAATTTTATGTAACCTTTTTGCCAAACTTTAATGCAATGAAATATTTATTAACATATTTCGAGGAGATACATATGAGGTATTCAGTCTGCTTAAAAGGAAATTATTCGATTTCAACATTTGCACTCATTTAATCTTGATTAGATTAATTGTTCATATGTATACAACTTTAAAGTATTTTACTAGTTCCTTAAAATCTTTTGATGAAAAACGGCTATTGCTAATATCGTTATCGAATGATTCTTAGAATACTTCAGCGCACGTTTTATTCGGATCTGACTCAATTGCCGTCATATTTAAAGACTCGGTATTCTGAAATTACATTCAGTCTGATGTTGCAGTCAGCTCCTTGTTTTTTGTTCTGAGTTAAATTGGTCCGATTTCGAAGGCCAATATAAACGATTTTGGTTAGTGCCATAAAAAGGCCTACGGCTGTATATATTATATGTTATGGCTGTTACTGGCCATTGTCGTCAATGGCCAGTAACAGCCATTGACGATAATAGCCAGACTGCTTTGTTGTTGATAAATATCTTATCAACAACAAAGCAGTCTTGAAAAATCATCCTTTTCATCCCCACGCAAAGCTGTTAAAACACACACAACATATACTTGACGAAGTTTTTTTAGACTCGAATATTAAAAGTTTTCTGATCTCGAGTATCGCTTGCTGCCTTTCTCTCAAAATTAACACTTCATATCGTTTGCGGCATCTCAAAGCTTTGACACAAAAAAAAAAAAAGTGAAAAAAGTGAAAGGCAACTTTTTCTCCGTGAGCTGGATCAAATGAAAAAAAAAAAAGAAAAGAAAAGAAAAACATGTTTTCTTCGCCTACCCTATTAGTATGGTACAGTTAATATTTTCTCTCTGATACACTTGATATCTTTTCTGTGGTACCATCATTTTTTTAAAATTTCTGCTTACATAACTTTTAGTGTATTAAAAAAATATAATAAAAATTATTTAAATTTATTAAAATTTAAATAATTTTAGTGTACATAACCTCTCGCACCGATAAGCATTTCTAAGGATGAGACTGAACTCATATGCGAACTTTCGCCTGTTAACAAATTTAGTTGACAGATATTTGTAAAATTCAGACACCCGTATACTTATTGTACTTCATTCAATTCAGCTTTCATATGAGAACCGCACTTGGATAATATCCGTTTGCATACTATTAGATACTCATTTTATAGTTATCGAGAAATACGGTTAAATAAAAAAACTAACTTCCAAAAATTCGAAATCAGGAGATATTTTTTCCGAATTCAGTCTAATTGTTTCAACATTTTCCAGCAGATTTGGATAGGACGAGTTTATCCGAAATGGAGCCGATTTGTGCTGACGTGACAAATGTCACTGTACCGTTCTAATTTAATTTTGAAATCCATTGTTCTTTTTGTAGGAAGAAAAAAAAATATGTGATGTCACGGCACATTATAAGGCAGTTTGCTGATAGATGTTACAATACATGCGCAGCTTCTTGTTTCACTTGACTGTGATATCAGGTACATTGCTTCCCCGTTTCATATTAATATAACTTCGCGGTTACATGAAAAATAGCGAAACTATGGCAGATTCATGGTTCATGACACGGACGATGGAACATATAAAAATTAAGCATAATCTACCAAATCGTTGTAAAACTTTCACTTCGTGCGATTATATGGAGTTATTTAAAACATAATCTTAATGGGTCATGTATTTGATATGTCTGATTCAAAACAATGAATAAATCCTTAAAAAAAGAAACAGCATTTGCCAATAAATAGCGTCTTGCCAAAAATAAGAATATTTTAAAAATTTGAATTATTTCGAGCTAGAAAAGAATCCGCATAACTGTAGATACCCCTTAATCAAATAGAAACCCATTTTTCTTACGTTATTTAGGTATTAGCAATCAGTTATTTAAATTGTTGAATTTCGAATTCATTCGTGCTGCCCTCTGTTACCGAATGAAGATATCTTTATATTTCTTGATATAAAGAGTCACCCACAGGTGGCAGCACAAGTGCTGTTGGACTCGCATTCTATTTTTAAGTTACTCAGAGGAACCTCTATGGAAGTAGGGAAAGACAGACAAGCCGATATAGCTAAAATTCCCATGGACACTCATTTCAAATGAAATCATCAGCTCAGAGGAACTTGTCTAATTCTCTAAGCCAGAGGTTCCCAACCTCTGGAATGCATACCCCTTGGGGTAGGTGCAATGGAGGGCCAGTTAGAGGTACGAGAAAGTGATCTTGGTAATGGCGAAAACACAAAACATAAGAATATTCTAAAATTTCGTTTCAAGTTCGTATGAGAAGTGAAAGTGAAAACTTTGCGGTCCGAAAGTTCAAGAAATAAGAAAAAGGAAGTAGATTAATGTCTAGTAATTGAGTAATTTTTAGCTCTCAACTTAGGGGCCGTCCACAAATGATGTCACACTTGGAGGGGGGAGGGGTTCGTGAAATTGTGACAATTTGTGACAAGGGGGGTAACAAGAGGTGTGACATGATACATTTTGGTTAAAATAAAAACATTTAAAATCAGCAGATTAAATTTTGAAGTTATTTTGAAATTACCAGAATTTGAGGGTATTTTTTTAATCGGGCTAAAACAAGTTTCGTGTGATTTTTTTTTTCACTTATATTCCTTTCTTTTCGAAAAACGCCTTCAGGGTAGGTTCGGAGAATATGGTAGCAGCAGAAATTCTTCACCATTAGAAGAAAAATTAAAATCAAGCTCTTTTCCCATCCGTTGGGTGAAAACCTCATTCTTTTACCTTCTTTCTTTTTCGAATTATTAATTTTTAAAGTTTTCCCAGACGTTTTGATCTCCCGGTATTTATTTCATCTTACAACTTTCAATGAATTTTTTTGATGTTAAGTTGTAATTATTTAAATCCTTATGAACGAGAGTAAGGGTCGTAACAAAATAATTTATAAAATTTATTTTTAATTCTTAAATATTATTAATTAAAAATTAGTACTTTTTAATTAAAATTTATTTAATTAAAGTCTTAATTCGAAATATTTGAGATCTGAAGTCGAAAATCTAAGAATTGAAGTATTCTAGAACTATTGAAGTATTCAAAATTAATTAAAAAGGATATAATTTAAGTTATGCAGAAATCATCACTGCTCAGTGAAGAACTTTCAGTTACAGCAACCCCAGGTGATTTAGCACCATCCGCCATTGCGTATAAACGAAATGCAAATTCTTCGACATGCTCAAACATGTTAAACACAAATCATGCGATTCCTATTTCGTGTAAGTCGAGGGTTAGATGCTAAAGATTTTTGAATTCTTGTTGTTGTGATTCTCCTTCTCTTAGAGGGTTAGATTTTTACATGTTGTATTACATATTCTCAAAAAAATCAAATAAATTTTAAAACAGTTTTCACAAAAATGACATCAAATTTCAGAAGAGTCATATATTTGATGCATGAAACTACTGACATCGTATGTGCCTTATGTATCAGATATATAATTATTGAATCATCTGTAACTATAGTATATTATTCTGTATACGAATTTAATGTTATGCATGTTATGTCGATAGCAAACATGACTCAAAAATACTCAAATCTAGTGAACTGTAAATTTATTAAACTCATAACGGACGCTCTTTCTAGAGACAACCGTAAAACACGGACGCTCTTTCTAGAGACAACCGTAAAACTCAGCGTTACAGCAAAATCTCACACACACAGGAAATCAGCGAGGCAGAAGCCTGCACAAGAAATAAACAAAAACAAACTCTTTGGGACCAATCACAGGAGTCCAGCACCCCCATCCGGTCTTACGCCGAGGGGTTGAAGAGCTAGACTTTCTGTGGAGGGAAAATCAGAGACCGTTGGTTCACTAAACATTCCGCAGGCCGTTGACATGTTTGCATTCAACTAATTGTTCAATACTTAAATTGAAATAAAAATATAAATTCCAACGCATAAATTCAATTTAGAAATTAGTATTGCACTTGATTAAATAAAAAATAATAATAAAGCAATTTTATAAGGAAAAAAAGCACTAATGAAATGACAAATACACTTCTGAAAACACAGTACACTACAAAATTATAATTATTCAATTGGCAATAAACATACCTTCGATATAAGTCTTTTGAAGAAACCTTTTTGTGTTTTCACACCCACAACTCTAATTTTATTGTCATTTCCTGGAAATAACTCAACTATTCTTCCCAATGCACAATTGCAAACAGCCATATTATCTTCCTTTATAATAACTAAATCTCCAATTCTGACAATATTCTTGTCAAAAAACCATTTACCACGTTGTTGTAAATTACAAGATAATCATTTGACCATCTTTTCCAAATAATTTGAATCATTTTAGTTAATGTTTGCCAAATTTTTAATCTACAGTCAGGAATTTTAAATAAATTGGGTTCTACGATTGAATTAATTGGCCTTCCTATAAGAAAATGAGCTGGAGTCAAGGCATTCAAATCCTCTATGTCACTAGTCAGAGGAACAAAAGGTCGGGAATTCAAGATCCCTTCTATTTGTGTTGTCACAGTTACAAATTCTTCAAAAGTTAATTTTGAATTGTCCACAACCCTTTTTAAATGATGTTTGAATGACTTCACTCCAGCCTCCCAAAGACCACCGAAATTTGGGGCCTTGGGTGGAAGGAATTTCCAGTCAATACCTTCACTGGATAAATAACCAGATAAAACTCCGTCTGAGTTTTTCACCATGACATGTAGTTTTCTCAATTCTTGGTTACTTCCAACAAAATTAGTGACATTGTCTGAAAACAATTTAGAGCATTTCCCTCTTCTAGAGCAAAATCTCTTTAAAGTTGCAACAAATGCTTCGGATGTCAATTCAGTTACAAGCTCTAAATGAACATATTTCGTCACAAAACAAATAAAAAGAGAAAGATAGATCTTTTGACACACTCCTTTACGTTGATTGTTATATTTGATCGAAAATGGACCAGTAAAATCTACACCTGTACAGTTAAAGGGAAAATTGACTGTAACTCTTTCCTTGGGGAGAGCTCCCATTAACTGCTCACAGACTACTGGTTTTGCTTTAAAGCAAGTCACGCATTTATGTACAATTTCTCTACAAAGTGTTCTACCATAAAGGCCAATATTTTTGACGTACATGAAACAATAGGGATTGAGGTCCAACATGCAAATTCATTCTATGGTAATACTGCAATATCAAATGAGTTACTCTACCTTTAGAAGGTAATAGAATTGGGTATTTTCTATCAGTACTCAACTCGCTATTACCAAGTCCTCCTCCAACTCGTACAAGACCGCTAGAATCAAGAAAAGGATGTAGATTTCTCAATTGACTCTCTTTACTTACCTCGCCCTTTTTTCTAAGAGAATTTACATCTTTCACTAAGTGCTCGTTTTGCACCTGCTTTAGTACAAACAATTCAGATACCTTTAACTCACCAGACTCTAATGGACCCTTTTTCCGTTCACTCTTGTTTTTGCAATTATTTATGAACCTGTAAATATAACTTAGAATACGGATTATTTTACAATAGTTATTACTTAGATCAATTAAAACTTTAGCAAAATTATTAACACCATCACTGAACACAGAAAAACACTTAGAGTCACTGCAATTGGAGTTCTTAAGTTCATTAGAAAAGTCATATTGGATAATGATAACAGTTGATGGAATGTCTCTTTTTGGATAGCTGTCATGGGTTAAAAACTCAGGACCACTCCACCAGAGAGAACTTTCGGAAAGTCTATCCGGATCCACACCTCTCGAGATCAAGTCAGCGGGGTTATCGTGTGAGGACACATGCCTCCCCTGAGCAATGTTTGTGAGTTTCTGTATTTCTGAAACTCTGTTGGCGACAAGCGTCTTTAAGTAGCACGGTTCCTTTTGTAACCAACACAGCACAATCATCGAATCCGACCATAAAAACGTGTTGGTTATATCCAATTTCAGTGCAGAAATCACTCTAGTTACTAACTTTGCTAGTAGCACAGCTGAACACAATTCTAGTTTCGGTATGGTCAGGCGTTTTATGGGCGAGACTCTGGATTTACTGGCTATCAATTTGATGGACACTTCACCAGATCTTGAACGAGATTTGCAATATACATCTGCACCATAAGCTGCCTCACTGGCATCCGAAAAGCCACGTATTTCTATCAAGTCTGGTTTCGGAAGTAATATATATCTGTCAACTTCAATGTCGTTGACATTTTGAAGAGCTGATGAAAATTGTAGCCACTCATCTGCTTCTTTTGCAGGAAGAGGATCGTCCCATTTTAGGTTCAGCAACCATAACTTCTGGAAAAATATTTTTGCTTTGCTGACCACTGGACCCAGAATTTCAAGTGGATCGAAAACACGAGCTATAGTTGACAGTACTAGACGTTTTGTCACACCAAACTCCTCACTCGCAACTTTGAAGCAAAAACAGTCCGTTTTAGATTTCCAAACAACACCCAGTGTCTTAGTTTCCTCTGGATTGGAAAAGGGATAAGATTCTCCGTTTACTGCTAGTTCAGCAGTATTACCACACCATTTGTGCAATGACATCTTCCCAGAACTCAATATATCAATCAATTCTCGTTGGAGGTTTTTTGCAGTTTCCAAATCATCAGAACCAGACAGCACGTCATCCATATAAAGATCGCTTTCTAAGACAGCTGCTGCTGCTGCAGGGTATCTTTTTCTTTCATCTATTGCGAGCTGTTTTAATGTTCTCATAAGCAAAAAAAGGCGCACTTGCAGTCTCATACGTGACCGTTGCAAGCTCGTAAGTTTTTAATGGACCATTGTAAGAGTCCTTCCACAAAATCCTCTGAAGCTGCCTTTGCGATGGGTGAACTAATATCATCCTATACATTTTTTTAATATCCGCTGTGAAGACAAATGCGTGTTTTCTAAATCTAACCATTATCGCGAACAAATCATCTTCCATAACCCCTCCATTGTATTGAATTGAATTAAGCGAATTTCCCGCAGTTGTTAGCGCTGACGCATTAAAAACCACTCTAAGGGGACTAGTTTTACTTTCTGGGCGAAAAACACCTAAATGAGGGATATAATACGATCCGCTCTTTTCTTCAATTTCTTTGATATCATACATATGTCCCAACTCAAGATATTCATGCATAAAATTTGAATAAAGTGTTAAGAGCTCAGGGTCTTTGACGAATCTATTCCATAATGAATTTAGTTTTTTAAGTGCACGTGGTGTTTGGTTTGTCGTCATTTTATATATATTAATTGACTTTACAAACATAAAGAAGTTTCAAATTTAATCCCTTTTTATCCTTGTACAATGCGTTGTGTTATTTTTTTTTTTTAAGAAATTCCCAAGGTTCAAAAATTCTAACTTCTACCAGATTCATGAACACACAGTGATTTTCTCAGTAATGCATAAAGAAATTGACAGACACATGATTTTAGATTTTGTAAGGCTAACGTTTAATAAAACAAATTGAATTACACATATAATTTTAAACAATGCCTTCATGAATGGCTCTTGGATATGTATAAGTAACGTGATCAGAAATAATTCAAAATTTCAAAAGGGGCGCCACCTCATTAAATAAACACATATAAAAAAAATCATCAAATACTCTTCTGCAACTTTGCCAGTTGTGAGATAATCAACATTCAAATTTAAAAGGTTGTCATGCCATCTATTTTTTACCCATACATATCAAATATTTCAAATCTACCATTTGTAATGTAAATCAATCATGTTAGATACTCTCAACACAGTCACATGTGTAAGATGCAATTAAATAGAATTCCATCTCAATATTTTCTAGCTGCACACAAAATAACAATCAAACATGAAATTCAGAGATTTGCCAGCATTTAGCAAGCTTATTTCAGATATCTAAGATAATCTAAATCTTTAGCTAAAAAAATGTTTTTATCATCTCCCTTTTTAATTTAAAGTTTATTATTATTCTTTTTTTTAAAAAAAAAAAAAACACCTAAGAGTAGCAATGACCTTTAAAGTCAATCTATCAATTCAAACCCCCTTAATGTATACAACAATTAAAACATTGCAATTAAACTAAGATATCAAAGTATTACAATTAAGCATCTAAATCCATCCACTGACTATTTTCAAATATTAAAGAATTTATAATTTGTTCTTCTAAATCCAACTACTGATTAACTAGAATTTCTAAGAAAATTTCACTATTTTCAAATTTTCAACACCATGATAATTAAGTTTAAACCCTGGTTCCAAGAAAGCAACACTTTTAAATTTTAAGGTTAATTCCATGCATTTTTCAACAAAGTAATACCACTTATCCCAATATTTAAAACTCGAAAAATTGACTTTAACCAAATAACAATGAATCATGTAAATTATCCCTTACTATAAACTTGAGCAACATAAATAAATATCACAAAATTGTACTTATCATTTTGCAGGGGCAAGCTTTTACAGGATCGTTGATTCCTCCATGACACGCATTTTAATGAATTAACGGCAAGCGAGATATTGATGTTACTTCCACAAGAGGCAAAGTTCAATGGGATGGGAGCCTTTGTCTGGGTCCATCGATCTTTCCATGACAAGCGTAGGATACTCGCCAGTGACATGTTGTTGTTGCTATCACAAGCGGGAGTGTTCAACGGATCAATGTAGACTTTACAAGTTCAAAAATTTAGGCACTCGTCCTTCCGAAACACCATTTTATCAGGAAGTCTTTCTCGGGCAAAAATCATGCATATCATCTAAGTTCCAATACGCAGATCCCTTTGCGAAGTGAGTCTGGCTGGCAAGCTAGTCATCTCGATCAAATGATAAACGAGCAAATGGCCCGAAAGTCAAAAATGGACCAAACTAGCACCCACACATCTGCGCGGTCTGAGCAACTGGATTAGAAAAGTCTCAAAAAAATCTGGGCTTCCCAAATACAAAAACAGTCAAGCGTTCACATCATCTGAAGTTCCTCTTTTGCCGCGCTCAAGCTTTCTATTGTTGCCAATTGGTCAGAATCAAGATCTTGTCGTTTTCCACATCTGCATAATCATGCCGCCTTTTCTCTCGGCTAATTCTCTCCGACACTTGCCTTCCGAAAAATTTTCCAAAAACACCAATTCCTCTCTCGTCTCTGATCTGTGATCATCCCCCTCCCTCAAAAAAAATCTACTTATACAAAACTTGGCGGGAAGAATACTGCCAAAAAAAACTATACACCAAACCAATTGCGCCTTGCCAGAATTTTCTATTCCACAGTAAACCCCCCTAAACTTGTCGCCAATTCCACTTTAAACTATTTATTCATTACGTCGCCAAGCCAAAAAACAAATTTAGCGACCCCACCCCCAATGAAAAAAACGTGATCACAATTGGTCAACGAGGGTGAAACCTTCTTCTACGTAAGAACACCAAGAGCGAATCAATTTGATTTTTCACCCCAAATTTCTTAATTGGCATCTTCTCTCTCTCGACCAGCTGGCAGGAAGAAAACACCACAGGGGGCAACTGGACCCTCAACTCTTAATGTTCCCAACGAAGAGCCAAGCCCTGCAAACGAACAATACCCAAAGATTCAAAAATGGCTCGAGATTGCCAATTAGTGCGTCAAAACAGGAAACAGCTGGACATTCTTTGTCACTGCCCACATTCTTCAACTGTGGGAAAAAGGATTTCTCTGGACCCCTTTTCGCAGCTGTGATTTTCTCACAGAAAAAACAAGGCAATAAACCAATAACCTCCCCATAGGAGAAAGGAACTCTTTGGGTTCGAACCAGAATGCTTTCTTAAAAGCGCAAGCCTGTCCAGGAATAAAATTTCCACGAAGAGGGAAAAGGAAAAAATTACAATTTTGAAAGGGACGGTTACTAAAGTGCAATTTCCTAAAACCAGGATTCGAACAAAGAATGTAGTAAGCATACGGCTTTTTACAGTAAAGTTCTGCAGTGCAATGTTATGTTAACTTACACATCATAATAACTCTGAGAATGAAAAGAATTATCATTATTTAGGTAAATAGATTAATTTTAAGTAAAACTTGAAAGTGACACGACATGCAATATGTCTCGATTTACCTAAGCAATCTGGATTTTCTTTCAAAGGCATTTTAACGATATATCTGCCCGATTTATCTCTGGAATGATTATTTTGAAAGTGTTCCTCGCATAAAATACTCTCTCTACTTTTAGGTATATCACTTTCAACATTTTCAATCTCCCAAAATTGTTTAAGCGTTTGGTCCAATTTAATTTCATGTTTTAGAAATCCGCAGTTTATCACGTTCTCATTTTCTCTCGGAATCCCTCCTGATACTATAAACCCAAAAACAGTATTTTGTAAGAGGAGATTAGAATTTGGTATACTAATTTGACCTGGTCTAAGCAATTCATAAAACACTTCCACACCTAGAAGCATATCTACTCTTTCAGGTACATTAAATTTTTCATCTGCTAACTTTATATTAATAAAATCTCCAATAGAAACATCAAATTTATTAGAAGGTGTTAAACCCGCTGTAATTTTAGGGACAACTAAAAAGTTTAAGCTTCGAACATAACTTTTGTTTTCATTAGTGATTATAGCATTAACTTGAGACTTAATTGGAATCGAGGAATCATTTAAGCCTGATACTAAAATATTTGTTTTCTCTTTCTTTAATCCTAACATTTCAACGCAATCTCGCTTTAAGAAGGACATCTGACTACCAGCGTCTAATAAGCAACGTAACCGTATCTGTTTCCCTGACTCATCAATTAAATAACAAACATCAGTTCTCAACAACGCCGAATGTTGTTTATTACAATTATTGCTCATGAAAGTTAGGCTACTCCCTTGTACGAAATCAGGAGCATTAACGTTTAGGGAATGTTCTCCCCCTCTTGAGGGTGCATTGACCGCGTCTGCTAACCACCGGATGCGCGATTTTCTTGTTTATTTCTTTCCGCAGAAACTGGCTGGTGCCATTCATCCGTTTTATGAAAATGCAGAGATTTATGATGGCGTTTTCTACAATGACATGATATTTTTGATTTGCAATTTGATACATTATGAAAATGCAAACAATTAAAACATAATTTGTTAGATTTTACAACTTAAATGCGTTCCTCAACAGATAACATTAAATAATTTGGGCGTGCTGAAATATGGTGATATTTACAACACAAAGCACATTTAATACTTTTCACATCAGATAAAAAAACCTTAGACACATTTCTTACATCAGAATTTTTATGACTAGCATAATTTTGAGGTGTTGTTTTACCCCGAAATGTATAGTATAAATCAACTTCTTTCCCAAGTTCATCCGGTCGGAACCATTTATCACTTTCTCTGGCACTAATAAATGATGCGGTTTCTCTATCAAGTGTTTGGCGAAGTTTATCAGACACTATTAGCTGTTTTAGTGATTCAAAATCCGAAACATCTCTTAGCTTTAAGTAATAATCAAAATTAGTTATTAGCCTGCTCGCGAACATTATATATGTTTCATTATGGTTTCGAGTCGCCTTTCTAAAGTTTTCTAAACAAGAACTAGGAGTAGGTTAGAATTCTCTAAGAACAATATCTTTTACTTTTAAATAATCACTCAAGTCATCATCTTTTATGTATGTTATTACATTAGATGCCCTTTCTCCTAGTAAATTTAATGAAATCTCCGCTTTGTACTTTTCGGGAACATTTTTTGTGCTAAAAGCTCTTTCTAAGGACGAAAAGAAAAAACCCCAATTCTCTTGTTTAGTAGGCAATTTAACTGTTAGAGTCCATACACTCTTAATTAGAGTCTCTAATGAATCTTGCGATTCGCCTTCACAGCTGGCATTTTTAATTTCTGCTTGAGCCTTTGCTACTTCTAATTCTAATTTTAATTTTTCGATTTCAACTTGAGACTGCTCATGTCTCTTTCTCTCCTCAATAACTAAATCCGCAATCTCTTTAACTGATTCGAAATTTTCTTTATAAGGTTCAGAAATTTTGATTAATTCGATAATGTCCCATAAAGTGTTATTTTCCTTCACTTCAAGATTTAATTCTGAAGCGATTTGCTTCACATAATCTTTTCTTGCTCCTTTAAACATTTTAATAACTCTAATACGCAATCAACAGTCACTTCACACAATGAAACTAAAGGGATTCACTCACCCTTTGCAGCAGTGAAGCAGTTTTAATTGAAACTCTAATCCACGAATTATCCAAAGGAACACTATATACTTCGACTCCTAGGACGGACCACATGTTGCGTCGATAGCAAACATGACTCAAAAATACTCAAATCTAGCGAACTGTAAATTTATTAAACTCATAACGGACGCTCTCTATAGAAACAACCGTAAAACTCAGCGTTACAGCAAAATCTCACATACACAGGAAATCAGCGAGGCAGAAGCCTGCACAAGAAATAAACAAAAACAAACTCTTTGAGACCAATCACAGGAGTCCAGCACCCCCATCCGGTCTTACGCCGAGGGGTTGAAGAGCTAGACTTTCTGTGGAGGGAAAATCAGAGACCGTTGGTTCACTAAACAATGTAGATCGACAAAAATGTTAACGAATGTAGAAATGACCAATAAATATCATGAACATATGAATATTGTATTTTTATGGAAAACTGTGGAATGAAATTTACAGTTGAAGATTCCATTCCTTTCTATCCGCCTTCGGCGACCAGCTTGTTCACCGGGAATTTTATTCCAATTGAATCTCTTATACATAATTGTATATTCATGGTTCTCTTGAAAAAGTAATTTTAAATTGCAAGTTGTGATGAATATTTATCCCGTACTCTTTCAGTAGTCTTGCATCTGTTCTGTTTGTTGTTTACATGAACGGCCATAATGGAGTCAAATAATTGTCCGTGTCACGTAACATCTAATTGCATGTTGTCGACACCAGCTTCACTTTTTTATTCCTCACGCATAATATGCATTTGATTTCAACATTAATATGGCTCGGCACATTTTACTTCCAGAAGCATTTCAGCTAGATTAAAACATTCTAATAAAAAGAACTAAAACATAGAAACTATAGCCATTCAACCTACTGGATATAATTTCTAATAAACTTACTATCTTACAGAACTTTGATTATAGATGTCACAATAAAATTGATGAAATATTAAAAAGAAAGTAACATCCATTAAGATATTGCCTTTGCTTTCAACAATGGAAAAAAGCGTGCAATTACTTGTATAAACAATGAAAACGGTTTGAATTTCATTGCAACAATGAAAAGTATTGTTGTAAATTATACCTAAATATATTTTTAAAATATTAAAATAAGAGAAAAAACTGTATAGGCGATTTAATTGATATCATTGAAAAGATAATATTTTGAATTTTTAGATGGTGTATAAATCATTTTTGTGCTGTAACATTTTCAGAAGTTATCAAGAAAAAAACACACACAAATTTCGCTTAATTTTTAATTAATTAAAATTTTAAAAAATATCTCCGAGGTGCACATTCCCACCCTCTAAATTATTTTTATGTCAACTTTTGTAGCTCTAGGCCCACCCGTCTTCCCGGTAGAGTGCCAAAAAGCAGACATACATTCTTCTTCATTATTAGAAGAGATATCAGCAATTCCCAACCTTCATTTCGTTACGTACCGCTTGATTACTCTTTTTATTATTGAACACTCCCTACTATCATATCCCCTCCCCAATTATCCCTTCGCACAAAGAAACCTTTACTAATGATGTTAACCGTTTACAGGCCAGTGTTCTCAATTGCGAACATCGAATTTAAAATTCATTTGAAAATAAAATATCATTTATATTGTTTTGAAAAAATTGTTAATTATAAATGAAAGTGAGCTTGAGTTTTTGATATACAAATTATGTTTCAGATATAAAATGGACAGTGTTCAGAAATTCTTAAAAATGGGCTTTTTTTACATTTTAATTTGTGTGTAGCATAAAAATTAGTAAAAAAAATTAAAAAACGATCCCGAATTTCTGAAAATCCGTATACGTAGTTAAAAATGCCCACGTTACTAATAACACATAAAATATAATTATATAAATAAGAAACGCGTTTGCTATAATTTATTAAATTTTCATGTTCTCAATTTGGAACATTTGCCAGTCGTGACTATTCTGTGAAAGAAGGGATTTCTCTATTGTGAGTTTCCATTAAAAGGAAAATGGAAAGGACAATTCTCTTATAATTCAGGAAAGGAAATCCCTTAAACGGTAAATGCTTTAGTTTTGGCGAAAAAATCATTCATTTTTATCTGTAATCTGGGGGAAAGGGTAATTTTAAATGTGTTGGATAATATGTATCGCCGGAATGATAAATCTGTAGTCATTGTTTATTCTAATTAATATTTCCATCTCCCAATACAGCTAATTAAAAGATATTTTTATGCACAGAAGAAAAAGGTACGCATAGAACAACGAAATTAGACTCATAAATAAAGTTCTGGGCTATGTGGAGTTTATCAATTGCGCAATATGCGAGAAACTACCGTCACAACTTCGCGGGAAAAAAAATGGTGGTTTATTTTATTTGAAAATGTACTAAATATAATTGTTGTTTCTGGATGGCTATTGCATAACCAACTTACTCATCTGAAGTTTCGTTTAGAAGTCATAATTATCCTTTTACGAACTGAGCAAAAAATGATAGACCTCAAACATGCCCAAAAATTACCTGTTGTATATCGCAGCTGAAAAGTGATATTCATTGCCCTATTGTAAAAACTCGAGTAAATATGAATAATTTGAAGAAAACACAAGATTAAAGTACAATAAGGGGAAAAAAGGGGTACTGATTTGAACTACGTCCCTGAGTGCCATAGAATACCGTTATAAAGTTTAATTTTTTACACTTTTTTGTGCAAAATATATTTTTTATTAATTTAAATTCATAAATTTTCAATTGAATTCATATCTGTGCTTTGTTATAAAATATTTTTTTTACAATACTTTGCTTATTAATTCAGTCTGATCACCACTGTTTTCCTTTCAATGTCTAGTGTAATGAGCTTAATCAGAAGTGACCAATGTTCTCAATTGGGAACATTATAAAAAGCATATATAATTTTTTTTTAAATTCACATTTTAATGATTGATATCTTTAAACTAAAGCATTAGAATGCAAAATATGCAAAAAAGTAATTAAAAATTAACCTGGATCTGAATTCGGTCCGTAATCGGTTAAGGGCTTAGGTTAGCTTAAGAATCAAACAATTGTAGGATTTATTTTTGATATTACATTTTATTTCAATTTGTGTAACGGTCTACGTCCTGACAAATAAAAACAGCACTGATATAATTTTGCATTAAAATATGACGAAAGCTAACAATTACTCATTGCGATAATCAGCTGCGCAAACGGAAGACAATTTCAATAAATCCTTGAGTTTGTTTCATGGAGCTGAGTTTTGTAAAATTAGGTTCAAATAAAGACGAATATAAACACTTGTCTGGGTCAGTTCTTTGTAATACTCCTTTTATGCACCCCGAGCCTCTTGTATTAGCTGCTTTAAACTTTCTTCTTCCCCCTTGTGTGTGCCTTTCTGAACCGATATCTCTTTCATAGGTAAGCTTATTAAAATATTTTCTGTGAGTCTCAGGCCTTGCAACGTATCATGGAACAGATAGTGGATCACGTAGCTCAAGAAAATTATACAAAATAAATAAAAAAATTTACATATACTTCAAAAAGAGAATATTAAAAAGCGCTTGGGGCAAGATGACGAGATCGTCAATTTGCCCCGATCGGAAATGTTAAATGTCTTTGTTTTTTTTTTGGTGGGATTAACAAGAATTAGATAAAAATAAATAGTGATCGTGAAAAGCGTATTGTCTAAGGTAGTAATGAATAGCAAAGAATAAAAAAATATCTTAGGTATTAGTCTACGAGATCTTACGCTGAACGACTTGAAAATTACAACACGTCAGGCTAACAAACAACGAAATGGAGGCAGTGCGATTTTTTACTTCCTAGTAGTGTGGAGTACTAGTAATATCCGTATGTTGGTGAAGTAAAAGCAGTTTGAACTTAAAATAAGTCATTCTTCATCGTGTCATGGTCTCCCTTACCTAATTGTTTCGTCAGGCATTGCAGAAGAATGCACTATTATCATCAGTTTTTCACAAAGTCTGTGCAGATGATAATTAATGTTTAACACCCATGGCCACTTGAATTTCCCACCTCGGTAGAGGACAAAGTTCACTTGTCTCTCCAAACCGAGAAAAGGCTGATTAGTTTCGATTTCCTCTCATGTGTTGTTTTTCGGTGAATGTACTTCTTGTTCCCTCCCTTTCCTCTAAATAACAGGCTCAAGGCGAGGGAGAAGAAAGGGATTGATTTCATTGAAGTTGAACGAGCGACCACCTCTGCCGTTTGGAGGGGTTAGAATGGCATCTCCTAGAAATTATTTTAACAATATGTTTATGGGTCAAAAATTCAGAAACCAAAGAAAAGTAGCTGGCGCAGGGCTGTCAGCTAGAGAAGTGTTACTGTATTTATTTAATTTTTGGTGTGGCAGAATGTTAATTTTCATTCTCAGAATTTTAACTTTTCCCATTCTCGACCTCTTAAAAGGCAGAAAAAATTTTCACCACTCTATTTTTAATCAAAAATTTTGTCTTTATCCTTGAAAAATAAACGAATAAAAAAATTGAAGCATCAATTAATGAAACATTATAAGGAATTTAATTTGACAAAGTTATTCAGCAAATTTTAACAAAAATTTTGAAAAGTCAGTTAAGTCAAAATGCATTCGGTGATTAAGCAATGGTTGTTAAACTAATTTTGCTTTGAAACATTGAAAAAGAAGGTTCTGTGAAGGTTTTTGCTATCCAGGATCGTGATTCACTATTTATAAATCTCTATAACCCATAGCCATATAAAAAGTCTAATAGTTTCTGCAATTCAGTGCATAAATCACTAGAAGAGAACAACGACTCTTGTTCGGCGTTTGTTCGTAAGCGACAGTTCAGTATATTTAGTGCCAAATGAAAAAAAAAAATCTCAAATGAAGAACTTTTGTCAAATAAGTTTCCAAAATGAGTAGAGACTCTTTTTGATTCACAGCTCCAATTCGGATATCAAGAGAATTTAAGAAATTAATAAAAACCTCAGTTTATGAATGAGGAATAAGAAGTCAACTATTGCGCTCAGCTTTTAAAAAAATTCATCACTTATATTAGTAGTCACTTTGCTCGAGCCATTTCTTGATTTACAATGAATTGTTTATTTAAAGAGTTGTGTATATGACCTAAATATTTAAATGTCCAGATTTTTTCCCCTCGAGCTTTTGCCCGAGGTTATGTCCGCCTGATACCTGGGTGCTTCAGCTGTCGAGTCGGAGGTCTTTTTGATTACCCAAGTGCCAGCCCCTTCCCCGACCACAACCGATCAGATCATTAACAAAGATAACGAAAAGAAATCAGATCACTTTCGCGTGTAAATACAAGACCTTTTGTCTCCTTCTCGAACGGTTTTTTTTTTATGTCAACTTCGAATAAAACCATCTTCTTCGAAAACCGGGCACTCAGCAAACCCTTTTGATTGCCTTTCAGAGCCTTGCACATTCTCTGGGGGTCTTCTCGAAGTTTACACATAAATATTTCATAAGCATCGTATTCAGTGTTGTAGTCGCAAAATAAATACGGAACGCTCTAAAAGCAGTACCGGAACGCTCTAACATGGGAGACAAAAATCGCGCTGTTTTAAGGAAGTTTCCACAATTTTTTCTTATTTATTTCTCGTGAAATAAAAAAAAGTAAAAACCAGTGCCCAACGGCGTGCCGGCTCCACTGCACCTATCTACTACTACTACTATCGTATTCACTAAGCCCGAGGTCCGAAAATTGACCACGGGCACTTTTTGTATATTTTGAAGTATACATCGTGACACAGTAAAATCAGCTCAGCAAACTATTGAACTTAAGAGCTGTATATACTAAGCAATGATGAAAGTAATACGATGCAGGACCTATTAATGCGTTGAAGATGAAAAGAAACAGACGACAGCCATTGCCTCGCAAAACGATCTGTTTCATTGGAGGAAGACGGCTAGTCATTCAAAGACTCCACCCGTAAGAACGCCTTGATTACACCTCACCAATGGAACGAAGGGTCGTTCTTTAAACCATCCTATCAGAAGAATCTCATAAGCCGAAGGTCTTCCGCATTTTATTGCAGCAATCCTTTATAACGGGGTGGGAGGCGGGGGAATTCGGCGTGTTAATTTCGATTCAAATAATTTTGTTACGATAACAAAATAGGAAAATCAAAGAAAAAATAAGAATGAGTGTGTCGGTGAGTGGAAGAAACGACAGAAGCGAAGCTTCTTATGCTTTTCTGTATAACTAAACGTATAATGGTAGAATCACACTCTCTTTCCCTCGCTCTGTTTCTTTTTCTTCCGTTTCCTTCTCCAAATGAAACAAAACATTTAAAAATTATATAATTATTTATTTATAATAATGATAATAAGTACAAATATATATAAACTCATTATTTATTTATAATTTATGACTAAAACAGATAAAAATAATAAAAGGCATACAAGCAGTTATAGGAAAATATATTTACATTTTTATTAATCAGTATATTGAAACAAAAAAAATCAAATATAATCATCACATTCTGTTATGAAAACAATCGGTTTGCGATAACTGAAATATGATACAATTGTCTGCGATTCTATATAATTAATACATCTGGAAAAAACTGAATCGTTGGTTGTGTGAAACTTTATCGTCGACACTGGCGGATTACTGTTCATAGTTAAATTAAATTCATCAAAAACAGATTTTACAAGTGGCTCTGATTTTTTTTATCCGCAAAATTAACATTAAAATCACCAGCCAAAATAAGTGTCATTTCATGGTAATTGTGGCCAATCAATCGAGCAATTAATCTTGAGCGAACCAGGAAATTCCAACCATTCTCTTCAAACGTTGTTTATTTCTTTGAATTCTACATGTATCAACTTTCCCTGTGCACAATTCGCTAAACCATCAGAACCGTCAATGTTTGTTGTAGTCATGTAAAATTTCTCTTTAACAAAAGTATGCAGTCTATTCTCTAGCAGAGCGCATGCACGCACGAAAACTTTTAAAATAAACACGCTTTAGTTTTCTATGCTTGTTTTATGGTTTAAATAACCTAAATAAATTAAATTCTGATCAATAATCTATTTTTTCCGTTTGCGCAAAGTCTTAGAAAAACAGAAATTTACCAATATTTCGCAATTTTCACTATGCAACTCTTCGTTCGTTTTGCGAGAACAAAACGAACCAGAACTCACTTAAATTAGATTGAACTGGTTTGAACTAGATTGAAACGTGGTGTGATCCCTCCCTACCTACTCTGCCGCACCCCTCCCCCTCCGCCAACTCGGGCTTCTACTCGTCAGTCGCCACCACCTACCACGGTCTTCACTTCAGTCTTTCTTTGTTACAAGTGGTACATGTTTTGGTGCTGTGTGTGACGTGTGTGCTGTGAGTCTGTGCTGTACAATACTGTGCATTGTTTTGTGCTATGTTTGTTTAATATTTATTCTAAGAACAGTAGCTAATGATGAATGAGAAAACTAGAAGTAGTAGTGTGTGTAACCAACAATGGGTGGATGAACCGTGCTATCCACCGAATAGAAAAACATGTAGGACACCTGCTACAGTGGAGCATATGCCTCCTGCATTTTAATGAGCTTCCTTTTCGCCACATTTTCCAACATATTGACGGTCAAACTGCAGGGCCTAAATCTTTTAGTGGGCCAATCGGGCAGCAGCTCACTTGCTATGAAAAACTCCCTGTGGTCGATTATGAACCCATAGATTGTTCGATTCCTGATATAGACAGGAATTTGTTGAGCAAAGGCCAAGAGCAGTTTTTGGAAATTTCAAATGCAATCCCTTGGGACATTGTCCAGAAGGCTTGTCAAATCGGGACCCTGGCCCTTTGTTCCATTCCAGATGGCTAACTGCGGCCAACCGAGTCATTAGGTTGTATATGAGTTCATCAGATCCATCAGGAAACTTAAAAGAAATAGTTGGCTTCATCTTAAAATCATGCATGCCTGTGTGGTTTGCCATAAAAAAGAGAAAATATTTTACTGACGGACCAAAACATGTCTTTCAAGCAATCCAAACATCACGGTATTTATCCGACGAATTAATTCAAGTTGTCGATCCAGTAATACAACGAAATGCGTTCTTTGCGCACACAGAGAATGTTCTGTTGGCAATGCTTGCCGATGAAAGAGAACATATTCGAGAGCTTGGTTGCAGAAGGATCTTAAAAGCAAGACAAATCGTCCCAAAGAAGACTGTTAGAAATTTCGTACCACCGAAGATAAACTTTCAAGCTTCCGATTACTTTGAAATTATAAATTGGAATTCTTGCGTAGTGTATCCTCCGCCAATGCTTCAGGACCTAAGCGAAGATGATACTAAATCACTCATCAATTCTGACACTATGCCCATCAGAGAAATAGAAAAGTTTCCCTGTCACCCCGAGGCTGTGGAGAGGTGCATCAAACTTGTGACAGAGGCCTCGAATAAAGTATGTGGACATGAAGCTAGAGATGGCTATATCCGAGCAACACTAAAGTCTAGATCGGTTATGCCTAATTTCTCCAAAAAATCAGTCTTTAAATATGTAGTAGATATAAAAAAGAAAAAGTAAAAAACATAGTAAGCAAAAGAATCCTACTCTATGGAAAATCTTTGTAAATAGTTGTAAATATAATGTAAATACTACACCCAACAATTGGATGGTTGGTTGGGTAGGGTGTCGGTGGAACTGCACGGGGAACCACCTCCACGTGGTGAGTTCTGGGTCGTTTTGTTCTAGCAAAACGAGCAAGGAGATGCACAGTGAAAATTGCGAAAAATTGGTATATTTCTGTTTTTTCTGAGACGTTGCGAGAACGGAAAAAGTTAGATTATTGATCAGAATTTAATTTATTTAGGTTATATAAATAATGAAACAAGCATAAAAAACTAAAGCGTGTTTATTTTAAAAGTTTGAACTAACTTAAATAATTACAAAAAAGACGCGATTTTGCAATATTTCATTAACTTTAAGTACGATGCGCGAACGGAAGATGTTAATCGATTTTAATTTTTTATGCCGTTTTTCTTCTTATTACAATAGACAACTTTTCCGCACTAAAGCGTTTCGAAAAAAAAAATATTTATTTTTTTCGACCCACCCTAATATCCACGAATGTTGCAAACCTTAACATCTATGTCTGTGAGGGAAAAATTTCCAGCATTAAGTGTTCGATTGCTAAATTATTTATTTTTACATTTTTATATATTATATATTTAAAATGTCTCGGTATGAAAATGGAAAGAGAATAACTGATTTCATCTATTAATTGCTCACAATTTCAATATTATTTGCAGAACCATCATTTCTAAATAATAATCATTAGGAAAATCATGCTTTGTATATAAGGTTAGTTAAAATCAAGGTTCCACTGGAACTGAGCACAAACCAAAAAACGCATTTCAATGAAATCTGCGACGAAGGATAATTCTCTTCTAATCTTAATGATTTCTTGAGAAGACATCATTTTTTAAAAGCTGACTCATGAAAACCTTAATAATCGCTCCCAAGCAAGTAAAGGCAATTTCCTTATAACGCAATTGTTAGGTTGCTCAAAATACCGTGTTATACGAAACTAAGAACTGGCATATGAAAATGATCTAAAAGCCCCAAACTGGAAAAATAAATTCTATTATTTTTGTATGTTTAAGAGAAATATAAATATAGTTTCAAAGGTGACACATATTAATATGTAGGGTAAGGCTGCTTGATCGTACCACAGCCTAAGTCATACCTATTCCATTCTGACTTTATTTTCGTCGAATCAGCAACGCTGACGGCAGTGCGATGACTACTAGCATCGGCATTATTTAGAACGAAGCTTCGATGCTTTACGACCTAACCTCGAAGAAAAATAAGTTTTCGTATAGTTCGAAGGCGTAGAGGCTATATATATAAAATTAAATGTCTGTTTGTTTGTGTGTTTGAACCTTACACAATTCCACACCTCATGACGGATTTGAACGAAATCTGTCAGAAATGTTCCTTAGCACCTAGAAGGATTACCTATGTTAGGGGGTTTAAAAGGTTTAAAGTTTTTCAGCCATAACTTTGGACTCTATCTTCTAACAGAAACTATTTTTACACCATCTTAAAATAAAA
This sequence comes from Araneus ventricosus, assembly GCA_013235015.1. Lineage (NCBI taxonomy): Eukaryota > Metazoa > Arthropoda > Arachnida > Araneae > Araneidae > Araneus > Araneus ventricosus. Next base: position 21,271 of record BGPR01000435.1, on the reverse strand, counting down.
AAAAAATAGCTTTTCAGTGACGATTAATTTAAAAACAATTTGTAACTATTCTTTTTTTTTATTCCAATATCTTTTAAGATGCCAAAGAACGCAGGAGATTAAAGAGTTACATCTATATATATATAATTCTCGTACGTGGCGACAAAAAAGGTCGAATTTCTTAATCACCGTTTGGGAACAGCTCGCAAGTTTGTTTTGTTTACTTTCGATTCGGCGAATTTAGTTTAATTTGATCTGAGACAACGAAATTTTTCAAAATGAGTTTAAGTCGGACAGTTTCAATTATAAATCGAAATCGTCAAAAAAGAGAACTGTTGAATAATTGAAACTGTTGAGGAATCTTTCCTAAGTCGATCCAATCGGAATGAACAAAGTAGAGTCAAGCGTTTTTGTGTAGGGGAGACCGGAGCAGGTTTACACGCTTTTTAAACTTTTATTTTCCTATTTTACGGCTTTAAAGTATTTCTCTCATTTTTCTTACTAATTAATTAGTTAGACTTTAAGGCATCTAGTGTATATTTTTAAGTACTTTAAATTATCATATTACCTATATTTTTGTAATTATGCCATTTTCTTTACCATGATGTCACCTATGTAAACTTGCCCCATGACCGGGGCAAGTTTACACAATGCTTGGGGCACGTTTACACAACGCCTGGGGCACTTTTACACACCACCAAAAATGATTAAATAGAAGGCTTACAGTGATTAAAATACAACAAATACAAAGAAACCTAGTTTATTTCAAAAACTACTTATTAGGTTATAAAAAATTACGGTGAATCCTAATAGTTTTCAAAATCACTCTCACAATTTATACAAACAAAATATTTTGAATTGCCATTCGTAATACAGTCCTCATGAGCCCACCTCTTACACTCGGTGCATTGTACCCACTCTTCGCCAAAACTTGATCTTAGTATGGACTTAAACATTAAATACACAGACAATTTTCATCGTCATGCTCTTCATCAGAATCAAAAGTTTTAGCGGTTTTTTGTGTCTTTTTACGCTCAAAATTTCCCAAATTTTCTTTCAAAATAAGGTTTTTTTTATTTTTAAATTTTTTATGAACACTGTTTTTTTTTATTATTTTAACGTGTTCTAGTGGAGTTTACTGACTGAGACATAGAAAGTATGATGGGTTGATGCTAATTTCCAATTTATTGATTTCTCCTTCTATATTTGTGATGCCTTTTTTTCAGGTGTATCTGTAAGAATTGATGTTTGACTTATTTTTCCTACCTCTGTCACTTCTTTTCCTTATGAAATGGCCTCACATCTCCAGGTGTTGGGAATGACATTGTAAGGCAAGTGCCACTTGTACCAGTTCGAACAAAAAAAATGGCGATGGGGCACGTTTACACACTGTGTAAACCTGCCCAATGCTCTGTGTGTAAACTTGCCCCATCGCCATTTTTTTGTTACAACTCAGCATATAAGCTTTATTCATAATAAAAATTATCAATTAAATAGCTTAAAATAAACACAAAAGAACAACCTAAGAGGATAATCCATTATAAGTTTTAATATTCTAATAGTATGAGCTCTATTAAAGCCAATAAGTAAGAGTAAAAATTTACTCAACTGGTGAAAAAACAGAAAAAGTTGTCCACTTTCATAACTGACTCCAGACTGGCGTGAGTATTAATGGAGGCCGAGACTCTTCTTCTGAAATGACATGTGGCGCTCCCCGACCAATGGTATGTGAAATATAAGCCTTGTGTAAACTTGCCCCTGTACCAAACTTGTCCCGGTCTCCCCTACGGAAAGAAAGTTTCCGAGCTAGAGGAATATAGTTGACTATGACAGGACTCTGTTCTTTTATCCATGTAGCAAAGATTTTCTGATCATTATTTCAGTGGGAAAAAAAGCATGTTTAAAATTTTTGTGTAAAAAGGAAGAATTTTTGAAATTTTGAAAAAAAGCTTCTTTGTTAATTTTCTAAAGGTAAATAATTTTTATGTGTTATAATTTTGAATAGTGAATCTGAACATATTTAAAGCCATTTGCCACGTTAAAGTGTCCTTTTCAAGCTAAAGGTTTGTGAAATGGGTTAACTCATCTTTCGAAAACTTAAATTTTCTGAGGTTTTAACACATAAATATCTACCCAGCGATAAAAGTTATAACTTTCTTGTCTAAATAATTATTGCAGTGAGTGCGTATACATGTGGCGAAGCTTTTCTGATCTATTTTTCTGTGGAAAAAATCATGATTAAAATTTTAGTGTAAAAAGCAAGAATTTTAGAAATTTTTACAAATTTTGAAAAAAGGCTATTTTGTTAATTTTATAAAAGTAAAATTAGATAATTATTGTGGGTTATAATTTTGATTAGTAAATATGAACATTTTTAAAGCCATTTGTCACCTTCACCTGTCCTTTTTAAACTAAAAGTTTGTGAAATGGGTTAAATCATTTTTCGAAAACTCAAATTTTCTGAGGTTTTCACATATAAATAGCTGGCAAGAGAGAAAAGTTATATCTTTCTTGGCTAAATATTTATCGCAGAGAGTGTGTGTATATGTGGCGAAGCTTTTCTGAGCAACAATTCATTGAGAAGTGTGGATATTTAGAAGTTTGTTGGAATGAAGATAGGACTAATGGAACTGTTGATAAAACATTCAATTGTGTGTATCAAGAAGTTTTAAGTACCTGAATTCTGATTGATGAGAATAATTTTTATTTGTAAACATCCTATCATATATTTTAGCAATCAAATTTCTTTCTAACATTTACATATATAAGGTATAAAGGTAAAATTTAAATTTTAGAAATTGATTATTTAATTTTTAGTAATTAAGGAAAAAGTAATGTTAAAACTTCATACTATTCAGATAATTTAAATTTACTTTTAGTAATTAATGTATTTATAATTTCCTATTACTAGCAGTCACTCATAACTGTATAGTGAGCGACCAAAGTGAGCTGGGATCACGCAGTTAACCCAAAATAATCACAACATGATTCTTGGGGATTGAAGAGCGGAGCGAGTAGAGGGTGTAACCCCCTAGTTAAATTTAATTCATTTTGTCTATATTACTATTAATTTCCCTATATTAATACTGCTCCATACAATTAAAGTTTTATAAAGCTATCTTTTGAATCATAGTCTTTGTAGAATAACTTCAAATCTTATAGTGTTGATATTCAAGTGGGTTTTTTTTGTCATACTTTTGAATTGCACCCTTATCTGGCATTTCTCTCTCTCTTTTTATTACATTTTCTGTGCTATTCCTAATTTAATTACTCGGGTATTCAAATGCTTAGAAAGCATTCAACATGACTTAAAAAGTTTGAAATCAGAACAGGCGAAGATGCAATATGCATTATCAGAAATGCTGAATAAAAATGAGCGAATCCAGGGACTGTTTTCTCCCCCTTATGGAATTTTCCTTTTAGCAGGAACAGAAAGTCAGTTGCTGCAAATGAATTTTTGTCTAAGAGAAGACAAAAGTTTGACTCCTGCTTTGGTAAGACATATAAGTTGGCTAAAAGTTATCTAATAAGTTTCTTTTGAAGTGTGACGAAAAAAACCCCCTAAGGTTAAGGTGATTCATAAGTTAAAGTAGAAGTGTTTTTATCTTTGAATTAAACAGCATGGAGATATGCTAAAATGTTGTTTTAATGAAATAGGCTTTTGACATCAGGCCGCTAATTAAATTCAAACAGCTCATGCTATGGACTATGTCACTACCAGCTAATCTTATGGTTTACAAAATGAATTGCATCACAACAATTGAGTTTCACAATAAACTCATTTTTTGTGGGATCCATTATATACAATTTGGTTTCTGTAAAATTCTATAGTTTCTAAATATTTCAGAGCTTGTATTAGAGCATTTTATCCTAAAATGCATTTAATAAGAAGAAATGAAGCTTCTTATTGTTTTATTTCAGGCTCGTTATGGATGTTCCTGTGGTAGAACAATATCTGCTTTTCTTCTGAATGTGTCCAGAAAAGTACTGCCCAAAAGTGTAGCCATCTTATGTAGCCGTTTGGGCAAGAAGTCTCCACGTAAAGGTAAGAAGTCTTTTGAAGCCGTGGGAGAGGTTTATAATGCAATTCTTGGTAAGTTTTTATTTCTGTATGCTTTAAGAATTTTTAAAAAGCATCACACATAATTTCATTTAGCTATAATAACACTTCTCTGCAAAAAAAAAAAAAAAAAAAAAATCGAGCCCTGATACCATTCCTTCTGATTCTTATGTAAAATGAGCTCCTAAATCCAAATATGACCCCCATTTTGACCCACACCACCACCCATCAACCACCGTTTTCTCGGGACGCCCCCCCCCCTCATTTGTATCAATGTTCGGTAATTTTATGCCCATGGATTGGAGGGGGGAGGAAAGCATTATTTTAACCATTAAATGTATTCTGAGGGGTCACAGAGGTGAAAAGTTCTAAAATATGAGCAATTATAGCAAGGGGGGGATTTTGGGGGATTTCCCCCCATAAATTAAAAAAATCAATAAAAATTATCGTTTCTTCCGCAATTTCTTCACTTGTTTTCTACATAATCCAGCTTCCAGCCCCCCCCCTTTTCCTCACCCAAACACCCCAAATAATAAAAATATATAGCAACAATTTTTGCTAAAAGCGGGTAAGGGGGAGAGGTCCCGAAGCCCTCACAAGAAAGTTTGGAAGATTTGCTGTTGTTGTATTGAATTTTAAACTCAAGAATTAGTCCAAAATTATTTAAATTCTATAATTTTTTCTTTCGGTTTTGTTTTATTAAATTTGAAATTTTAAAAGTTATTCGTGTTTTTATAAGTAACCAAAATCTGATGATAAGCCATTAATAATAATATTGTAATTTTTTATTTGTTTCAAGAAAGTGAGAATGCAACAGGGTTTTTTTAAGCGAATTTCTTTTCATTTTTGCAACTTGGCTTTTCTCTTTACGAACCAACGTTCCGAGAGGTTTATTGACCCTTGCAAGGGGAAATTTGCCTTTAAACACCAGACTCCCTTGTACAGTTCTGAGATCCTCGTGTGAGGGCACATTAGGAAATTCCGTTTATCCTGGGTACGGGGGAAAAGTGCTTTTATTTACGATGTAGCTGTGCAACCCTGTTCGCTAATCCCTTGCGACCAAAAATATTGCCTCTTTTGAACTCTTTATTAGATTTTCGGTGAGAAATAAGGATTCAGTGTGGGAGATTGTTTATAATAACTCCCTCATGAATTTGGGATGGGTGGCAGTAAAATCGCAGATGTTTAGAACGGTTAGATCCTATGTGACAAGCGAAAAGACATATATTGTCATCTTTCTGTCGGTATTGAGAGTTTTGCACATTTTGTGATGTCATCTGTTTATTCTAATTTGATTGGAGGTGTAAGGTTAGATTGGAGTATTATGGCACACCTTTAACCAATGACGACATAATAAGTTGGCGAATTTTGGCGTGACGTCTTCGTCAAGAGGGGTTTTAAAAACAGAAATTTGGAAAATAAAAGGGGGATTATAAAGATGGAAGAGGTCTAAGATAAGGAGAGGGGAGCGGTGAGGGTCCTGCCCGCTGGCCCTCGGCCGGGATGCTGAGCTTTTGCTGAGGAATAGCTGTCAAGCCCGGCTGGAAACGCACTTTTTTTACGGTTAACCCTAATGGCGACTGATGCTCCTGTGCTGCAACGTTTATGAAGTGAAGGATAAAGAAAAGGCAGTTTCAAATGAGAGAAGCCGAACAATTTTCGACATCCATATTCAGCGAGACCACTATGCCTACGAAACAAACACTTCAGCAGCCAAATGAAGGAAGGAATGATGATTAAAGATTGATGCAGTTTATTCTATTTTTAATTGCTGAAATTTTGATTTACCAAGCATAAATAAAAATTGTATCTTCTTTGCAAGCTTGTCTTTGATGAGTCTATAAACAGTCTCCATTTGTGTGGGTTACATGGCATCTTCAGTTCTATCATCAATTCATTTGAATTAGGGCAGAACACTAATCCTTCATCTTCCGAAAAAAGTAATTTCAGGGTTGACTGTCTGGTCCTATAAGAAGAGATTTTTACGCCCTTTTCTAAGAGATTCCACTGCTGAAGTCGAGAACCAAGAAGTTGAGATTTACTCGTAAGTAACTCCAAATCCCGGACGAGATAATTCAATTCTGGCTGAGTAACAAGGTGAGGTTGTCGATGAACTAAATCAGCTGGATACTCTTCATCAAAATCAGTGGACGTTGATGGTCTAGGCCGTGGCTCAAAGTCTTCCAAATCCGTTTCTGGCTGTAGAGTATAGGTTTTTTGTACCACTGGGATTGACAAAGATTCGTTGTGAGGAACTGGTCTCACAGCTGTGTGATGTTTGGTAGTTGGCAGTCATTTTATAGCAAAGACTTAAAACAAATACTGAATTTCAAATTTAATCCCTTTCTTTAGTACAATGCGTTGTGATTTTTCAAAACAATACCCAAGGTTCAAAAATTCTAACTTCTACCAGATTCATGAATACACAGTGATTTTCTCAGCAAAGCATAAAGAAATTGACAGACACAAGATTTGAGATTTGTAAGGCTAACGTTTAATAAACAAATTGAATTGTACATAGAATTTTACACAATGCCTTCATGAATGGTTCTGGGATATGCATAAGAACGTATTCAGAAAAAATTCAAAATTTTAAAAGGGGCGCCACCTCATTAAAATAAACACATATGAGAAAAAAAATCATCAAATACACTTCATCAACTTAGCTAGTTGTGAGATAATCAACATTCAATTTAAAAGGTTGTCATGCCATCTATTTTACCTATACATATCAAATTTTTCAAATTACCATTTGTAATGTAAATCATCATGTGAGATACTCTCAACACTGTCACTTATGTAAGATGAAATTAAATAGAATTCATCGCAAATTTACTAGCTTCACATAAAATAACAATCAAAACATGAAATTGAGAGATTTACCAACATTTAGCAATCTTATTTCAGATATCTAAGACACCCTCTATCTTTAGCTGCAAAAACATTTTTATCAAATACAGTGCTTCATTTAAGATTAAAGATTTAATCTTCTTGCATCAAATAGAAAAACAATGTCCCTTAAAGTCAATCTAATACTTTAACTCTTTGAACATTTACTGCAATCTAAATTGGGTTTTTAAAGCATCAAAATCAAAGCACTACATTTAATCATTTAAATTTCAAATACAGACTTAATTCAGAATTTCAAGTTAATCAATCAAGATTCAAGTTACTGATCCACTAGAATTTCCAAGTAAAAACGAAACATTAGAAAAATTGCAAAAACTGTACTCATCTATTTGCTGGGGGTTTGGAACTCGGCATCATGATTGGAAACGTGTAGTTTGCTGCCGGATCTTTGGGCATTAATCATGCAAGTTCTCGTCTCTTTCACTTCTCTAAACATGATCACAACCGGAGAGTTCATTCTTTTTCGCAGCCTTGTCGAGGCACTGAGGAATCGCCAATTCGAGGGAAGTTCATAGTGGATAAGATAATATACCTCCTAGCAGGCCGGACCAGTCGTTCGCACTCATTTTGAAGATCACAGTGGCAAGATGAAAAACCGCCAAGCAAGCCGGACACACCCCAGATAATTACTAGTTCATCAGTCGTTCGCACTCATTTTTGAAGATCGCAGTGGCAAGAGGAAAAATTGCCTAGCAGGCCGGACATCTCATCCATTCGCGGTATCTAGGTCCGAATGTCAAAGTGGCCTAAAACTAGCCCTGCTATCACGCATGCAACAGCATGGTCAGAGCACACTACTCAAAAATATACATCAATCAAACATGGCAACCCAAAAGCCGAGCTGCGTCATTTGCCGAGATCCCTTTTACCGCGCTCAAATTTTCTTTTTGTTGCCTCTTGGTCAGAATCAATGATCTTGTTTATAGTCCTCATTTGCATATAACATGCCGCTTCTTCTCTCGGCTAGCTCTCTCTGACCTTATCATTCTTCCAAAATCTTTCCAAAGCCCCAGTTCCTCTCAAATCCCCCCCCAAAAAATCTACTTATACAAAAACTTGGCGGGAAGACAACCGCCAAAAAAACTATACACTAACCCAATTGCGTCTTACCAGAATTTTTTATTCTACAGTAAACCCTTTTAAACTTGTCGCCAATTCCACTTTAACTATTGATTCAATATTTCGCCAAACCAAAAACAAATTTAGCGACCCCACCCCCAATGAAAATCGTGATCACAATTGGTCAACAAGGGTGAAACCTTCTTCTACGTAAGAACTCCAAGAGCGAATCAATTTGATTTTTGACCCCAACTTTTTTAATGGCATCTTCTTTCTCTCGACCAGCTGGCAGGAAGAAATCACCTCAGGGGGCAACTGGACCCTCAACCCTTAATGTCCCCAAAGAAGAATCCAACTCCCGCAAACGAACATTCTCACGAATTCAAATGGCTCGAAATTGCCAATTAGTGGGTCAAAACAGGAAACAGCTGGGCATTCCTTGCCACTGACCAAATTCTTTATCTGTGGGAAAAAGATCTCTCTGGACCCTTTTTTGCAGCTGTGACTTTCCCACAGATAAACAAGGCAATAAACCTCCCATGGGAAAGAACTTCTTTGGGTTCGAACCACGTGTTTTCTTAAAAAGCGCAATGCTTATCCTAGAATAAATTTTCCACGAAGTGGGAAAGGAACAAATTACAATTTTGAAAGGGACTGTTACAATAGTGCCGTTTTGGCGGCGGGAGGATAGAACTAAGGACCTTTGGGTTACGAGCCGAAAATCCTAACCACTAGACAAAAGGAATTCCCCATGTCCGGAGGCGGATATTGGCTAATATACATCACAGTAATATGGCGTAGCACGGTGCGCCACAGGAGCAACCCCCAGCTTGTTTGATATTATCTGAATATCAAGGAAGCGATGTGCTGCGTGCATATTCGCAGATTGCTGCCCAGTTTGGTGGTGCGCAGGCACTTGCAGACTTTGTGCTATGAAATGGTCGTAGACTTTGCGTGCTGAGAAATGTGTCACAGGCTTTGAATTGGGAGAGCTGCGTTGTTGTAGTCGTTGTCGTGCTGTCATCTAGTGAATGTAGCAGAGGATGGAATTGACCTGATATTTGGTGCTGCCATCTATTAGTGGGACTGAAAGTTGTTGCGTGTTCTTTGTCCGCGAGTCACCACTTTGGCGGCGGGAGGATAGAACTGAGGATCTTTGGATTACGAGCCGAAAATCCTAACCACTAGACAAAAGGAATTCCCCATGTCCGGAGGCGGATATTGGCTAATATACATCACAGTAAGATGGCGTAGCACGGTGCGCCACACCGTTTCCTAAAACCAGGATTCGAACAAAGAATGTAGTAAGCACAAGGCTTTTTACAGTAAAGTTCTGCAGTGCAATGTTATGTTAAATTAACTTACACATCATATACATTAAATAAATAACTCTGAGAATGAAAAGAATTATTATTATTTAGGTAAATAGATTAATTTTAAATAAAACTTGAAAGAGTGACACGACAGCTGAAAGGATATTAGGATATTGAATTGTGTGCTTACTTTTGCTAGAGACCCTGACGGTGAAAATCATACAAAAGTAACAATTTGTGAGATGACAGCGAGGTTCGCGCCAAACCATGAGCACAGCAAAAGGCATTGATTTACGGGTACCTCTGAGCCATTTGGTCAAGCTACTGTAACAAATAGTGCAGCACAACTTTGGAGCCCAATCCTTGTCCTGATCGCCAACTTGGCAATCAAAGTAAAAATGATAAGCAGTTTTAAGAAGAGTAGAAAGGGGTTTTTGTTGCGCTTTTAAAGTCAAATCACCGCAAACATAGCAGAAGCTATCAGTATCATTTTTACACTCACGTGGCATAATAAAATTAAACAGTAAATCAATGATCGGTATTAATAACAACTTACATTCACGTACTGTAATTCGCTTTTAAAAAGCCGGAGAAAAAATTGGATCGTTTAACAAAATTTAAACAACTTGGAAACACAGAATCACAGTCTAGAACACCGCAAAGTTGACTCTCCCATTGCGAAACATGTACTGAGGGAAGTTAACGATACACGACTACATTAATAAGAGCAATGAACTTTGAAACGTGTCTATTGGCATGTCGTGAATGTAACGTTGCAGAGTTAACGCAGATACCAGGCAGTTAGTTTAAAATAAAAAAATAGCTTTAATACAGCTACTTAAAAGAAACATCCTGCTTTCTTGTAGCTTACACACTCACGGACAGCCATTCATTCGACTGCATGTCATAAAAACACAAGTTAACAAAATACATATAGATTGTAACATCCAATCAACTTCGACTAGTGCCGTAACTTCGGCTACGTCATGAAATTAACCAATGAGATACGTTTCATTCAGTGACTGAACAATTTCATTTGAATTTCCAACAGTGTCAATGCAGGAGATTTGCTGCTCAAAACACGAAGTGTGGGAGTTATTCAGAGCGACAACGTTGTACAGTGAATCTTCGAAACTTTATTTTATTTATTAATTTTATTTATTATATATTATATTTTTATTTTTAAATTTAAGTGTTAAAATAATCCTTTCTCCCCTCCAAATCAAATTCATAGCCATAAAATTACAGAACAGTGATAAAAATAAAGAGCGGTAACGTTGTACAATGAATCTTCCAAACTTTCTTGTGAGGGCTTCGGGACCTCTCGCCCTCACCCGCTTTTAGACAAAATTGTTTGCTATATATTTTTTATTATTTGGGGTGTTTGGCTGAGTAAAAAGGGGGCAGCTGGTAGCTGGAATATGTAGAAAATAAGTGAAAAAATTGCTAAAAACCCCCAGTAAAACCGATCATTTTTATTGATTTTTTTAAAATTTAAGGGGAGAAATCCCCACCCAAATCCCCCCCTTGCTACAAATGTTCATATTTTAGAACTTTTCACCTTTGTAGCCCCTCAGAAAACATTTAACGGTTAAAATAATCGTTTTCCCCCTCCAAATCAAATTCATGACCATAAAATTACGGAACAGTGATAAAAATATGGTGGGGGGGGCGCCCCGAGGAAACGGTGGGTGATGGGGCAAAATGGGGGTTATATTCGGATTCATATAGAAGGTCATTTTACATAAGAATTTGCAGGAATGGTATCGGGATTTTCATGCAATGCAGTGTAATTTATTAAAAAGTGTTTTTTCAAATATTTTTATAGCATTTTCTGATGATTAAGAATATACAATCTTGCATGTTTTTAATACTTAGTAATTTTTTAAAAATCCATGTTTGTTTACACAAATAAAATTAGGAATATTTTTATTTAAGAATACACAACTTTAGATCTATTTTAATTGTGCTGGATATTTAAAAATGTTATGCAATCTACTTATAAGATAATTACAGTGAAGAATGACTTACTAAAGTCAAGTTGCCATGATGATTTCCGTTTCAATCTATTTTATTGATTACTTTATAAATTTGTTTTCCATATATAATTTATGAAGATGAAGATCTATTGATTTCTCTTCAAATGCTACAATTTAATGTACTGTTAAATGCATACACTGAAAAAGATTTCAAAAATAACTTATATCATAGAACACTAATTCACAACTCTTATTCCAATGTTTTTCCCCATATCTCTGTAGGAAAAGCTTACAAAAATAGAAAGTAATATAATTTTTATAGTTAGTAATATAATATGTCATTAGAGTAATTAATACAACTATGGAATGTAAAATGTCTATGAATGATGATGGAAAAATTGTAACAATTTGAAGCTAATTTTTTATATTGCTTTTTTCACAGTTGCTGCTGTCTTAAGTTTCCAGATGCTGCCAAAGAAGATTTAGCGGATAAATTTGGTCGGTGCTTGCCACTGCTCCTGATTGGGATGGTGGTTCCAGAATCAACTTACCAACTGAAGTGCTTTGGATCAAAATTGATTTTATATGTATTATATTTAATTTTGTGGTGATATTTCTAATGAATAACATAATTTAATGTCTTTTATAAAATTTTCACATGAATTAAAGACACACTTTAAAGTAGCCAGTAGCACAGAAAGTATCTCCAACAGTTTTTGCAAATTATTAAATTATCAGAAAATGCTAGTTTGATTTAAAAAATTAAATCAATGACTTCCTTTCAGCTATCTTTTTAAATCAGATACTGGGGGAAAATTGTAGTAACTTATAACATAATTCAGTTCCAATGCTAAAAATTTAAAAAGTAGTCATTTCAAAAACTTAGTAATTTTTGAATATATTTTATATAGTAAACACCTGCTCATTGATAATCTTACTGACAAATTGTTTTTAATTCTAAGATTAATTTTTCTGAAATTATACAAGCACTTGATCATTCCTTATGAAAATGAACAGGTTATCAAATTGAATTCTATAATCACACCAACGAACCTCAGTTTTTGATAATTATAAAAATGTTATTATAATATAAGAATAGTGCTCTAAAATGTCTGAATAAAAAAACTTCAGAATAATTTACTTACGGTGACTTCATGGCATTTTATATGAGCATGGAAGAGCATCCTTGGGTCGACTGTTAATTCTAATTTTTTTTCAGTTTTTAATTATATTCTACTATTTTAGAATTATTCAAAAATATAAAGCTTCATTTAGAGTATTTAAGTACATGCTGTATGATATTTTCATCTAAGTTTTTTTTTAAAAACTTAAAATATGGATGTAGTACTTCGGGGCACCAAATCGTTTAACTTAGCAGCTATCGTACAGAGCGCTTGGCGACATCTCTTTCAAGGCCGATAAAGGGCATTACTTGGGGGCATGGAACCCAGGGGTGCCTATGAACTTTGGACGGCGACGGCAAGCGAGGGAGGGAGAAGGATTTCGGAAGAGAAGGGAACGAGGTGGTATGTCGGTTGCTCTACGCGATAGACATTTTGGTATTGTGTTTCTGTGTTTCTCATTGAGGAGAACGGAAAACCACTAATTGGAAAATTGCATAATATTGAAGGAGGCTTCAATAAAGGATTTATCTTGAAACCCAGATTCTTCATTTGAAACCAACGTTCGAACCCCACATTGGCGCAGACGACAGGATTGTCACTGAAAGAACTGGATTTTTCTTTGTTTCTCCCCTATCACCGTACGACAAACTGATCATGGCGTTCCTCTATAAAGCAAAGAAGACTTATCTGCGTGCCGTTGCTGTGGAATTGGGGATAGTGGTAATGGAAAAAATGATTAAGCCGCAAATAATTAAAGCAATTATGGCGAGCGAGCATTTTGAAGAGAAGCTTGTTTCAAATATGCTGGAAGAGGAGAAGATAAAGAGTAAACAAGCTTTAGAAATTGAAGAAAAGAGAAGAAATGAGGCAATCGAAGATAGGAGAAGAAGAGAGCAGATGGAATTCGAACTGCAGAAACTGCGATTAGAAAACGAAAGGTGTAGAAGTGAGGCGATCGCGGAGTGACTGCTGAGTTTAGCGCAAAACCGAAGATCGATTTACATACGATCTTACAAAAGTTTGATTCGAGATCTAACGACATAAGCTTGTATATTATCCTCTTCGAGAGACAGGCAAAAAAAGCAGAGATTTAGAAAAAATATTGGGTTTCATACTTAATTGGATTGTTACCAAGTGAAATGTCGCAGATAATCGCGAGAAAAGATGAGGAAGTAACTGAAGATTACGAGAAAATAAAGGTTCTGCTATTGAAGAGATACAAGTTAACACCGGAAAGGTTTCGACAGCTGTTTGTGAATCACAATAAAGCACCAGAAAATACGTGGACCGACTTTGTGTACGAGGTAAAGAATTACTTCCATAAATGGATTCGAGGAGTAAACGTAAAAAACTTTGAAGAATTATCCAACTTGATCATTACAGAACAGATAAAAAAAAGGTGTCGGCTGAGATTTACGACCATTTCCTAGATGAATGGTGGCAGTTGAAGATCCCCGAAGAGTTTGCCAACAAATTGGACGATTTCGAAAACGTTCGAACGGACAGAAAGATTAAGGAAAGTTCATGGAGAGATCATCCAGGGGATCGCTATAGATATGACAGTGAGGAGCAGAGAAAGGTGTCCAATCGCAAGTTTCGCCCGTCTCCAGTAAACGAGGAAAGATAAAGGACTTCTAGAAGAGAAAAAATCAGCCCGAGAAACAACACCCGTAAAGATTGTTCTATCTGTGGATTAGGCCATATAGCTAGAGAATGTCCAAAGAGACATAGAGAAACAATATCAATTAAAAGAGAGCTAAATAACGGGGAAGATGTCCTAACAGCAGAGATAAAATCACATCTCTTGAAGTCAGAGAAATCCACCAATCTACTTTTAAATATCCCCATCAATGCATTGCAGAACGTCACCACCTTGGTAGACGACCAAGAGCTAAGAACTGTGGTTGATTCAGGAGCACAGGTACAGGTCATCAATGAAAAATTCGTACCACCGCAAGAAAATACGACAGGTAAAATAATACTGGAGAGAGAATTGAAGCTGTGTTAGTGAAACTACAAATCTCATTGAAGAGTGAAGATAAAGACGAGTTTCATGGCCCAATTGAGATACTTGCAGCGGTATCCAATAGAGTTCAAGGACAGTTTATAATTCCAACTAACGTATACGAATTACTGAGGAACTCCAACGAAGGAAACAATCAGTATGATGAGCATTCACGTGACAATCAAAACCATCAACATTCTAAGAAACCCCTACCAGAAGAAAGCAGCATACTATGCGCAGAAGTCGATGGAGATGACGGGGTAGAAGAGAAAGTCTCCTATATGAATGAAAGTTCCCAACTTATACATGAACAGAAGAAATGCGAGTCTCTCGAAGAAGTTAGAAAATTTGCGCGCCGCGGAAAAGGGGATTTTCTCGTGATCGATGGATTATTATTCCACCGTGAGAAGATGCTAGGCGACGCAATTATCCAATTGGTATTACCGCTAAGCAGAAGGGCGCAAGTGCTGAAGCTGGCTCATGAATCGGTGTTTGGGAGCCATATGGGAGTGAAAAAGACCAAGGAAAGGATTCGTTACAGTTTCTACTGGCCAATGATGTCTAGGGAAATTGCAGAGTATTGCAAGTCATGTAAAGAATACCAACTAAGAAGTCCTGAGAAAATGATCGACAAAATCCCTATCACTCCCGTTTTGAGACCTGAACCTCCCTTTTGAAAGTGTCAATGTTGTCATCATCGGACCGATTGAGTCTCCATCAGCCCGCCGTCACAAATATGTGTTGCGTTTGATCGATCAACACTCTTGGTGGCCAGAGGCCATCCCTCTGCGGTCATTAACAGCGAAGTCCACATGTGATGCTCTGTTAGAAATCTTCTTGAGAACTGGTATTCCAAAATTAATAGCTAGTGATCAGGGAACAAACTTTGTGGCGAATCTAA
This sequence comes from Araneus ventricosus, assembly GCA_013235015.1. Classification (NCBI taxonomy): domain Eukaryota; kingdom Metazoa; phylum Arthropoda; class Arachnida; order Araneae; family Araneidae; genus Araneus; species Araneus ventricosus. Next base: position 5,941 of record BGPR01000435.1, on the reverse strand, counting down.
TTCAAGAATTTGTGCATCGCCTCGGTTCTTCACCTAGATTTTCGGTGCCTGGGTACGCGGCTAGCAATGGACTGGTGGAAAAATACAATCAAGTTCTCAAGAATGCACTTCATCATGTAATTCGTACTGAGTCAAGGGACTGGGACAAGTACATTCCATATTTATTATTCGCATATCGAGAAGTCCCTAACTGCACGACAGGTGTATCTCCTTTCAAATATGTATGGGCGAGAGGCAAGAGGACCTTTGAATGTGCTCAAATCCAGTTGGTGTGGAGAAATCTGTCTTCCGTTAAACATGAAAAAATCAGCTGTGGATTATCTACAAGAGCTGAAAATAAATTTCGAAATAGCAGCAGAACAAGCCTCCATCATTGCAGCAGGAAAACAGAAAACTTACGCTGATTATTTCAATCGCCGCACTAAATCCAAAGAATTCAGCATTGGAGAACAAGTGTACTTGCTGATTCCAGATTCATCTAACAAATTATACGCCAGATGGACGGGACCCGGAGAAGTAATACAGCAGCCATCAGCTCATTCTTACAGAATTAAGCTTTCTGACGGAAAAGTACGGCACTGCCATGTAAACAAGATTAGAAGAATTTATCCCAGGGTGAATGCAGTAAAGATTGTATTTGAAGATGACAACGAATTCGGAGAAATTTATGCTTCGCCTAGAACTACCGATCATCAATCAGTTGCTGAGGGTATCCAGTCGTTGCAATTGCAACACCTATCCGGGGAAGAGAAGGCTCACCTCATCCATATATTAATGAAACATCAAGAACTATTTCGGAGAAAAGTGAAAATTGCTAAGGTCGGAAAGCATAAGATTAGGCTCGAAACGGACAAAGAAAGGAATAAGCCGTATGTCTACCGAATCCCTGAAGCTTTGAAAGAAAAGGTAGATTCCCAAATCGGAGAGCTACTGGAACTGGATTTGATAGAAGAGAGTTCGGCACAAATTGCCCACCTGGTCGTGTGTGTCAACAAAAAGGATGGAAGCATGCGTATGTGCGTCGCCTATAGAACTCTTAATTCTATCACCAAGGCCGATGACTTTCCCATGGAAGATGCCGTTCGACTGCTACAATGCATAGGTAAAGCAAGTGTGATCACAACTCTTGATTTGTTAAAGGGATATTGGGCTATCCCCATGGAAGAAGAAGCCGCGATCTCACGTCGTTCAAAACCCACCGGGCACAATACAGGTTCAAAGTGATGACTTTTGGGTTGCGGAACGCAGCTGCCACATTCCAACGAGAAATGAACAAAGCCCTGGGTCCGTACAGAGACTTCAGTCGTGCATATATAGACGATATTGCCATATTTTCTAACAACATGAGTGACCATCTGTTGCACCTGGATACGATTCTTTCCAAGTTAGAAGAGTTGCAGTTTATTGTTAACTTACAAAAGTGCTCATTCGCAAGACCAGAGATCAAGTATCTAGACCACATTGTTGGATCCGGAAAATATCTGACTGATCCAGATAAAATTAGGGCTATAGCCATGATGCCAGCACCCACGACCAAGAAACAGCTGAGGAGTGTGCTCGGATTGTGCACTTATTACCGAGACTACATACCCCATTACGCAGAGATAGCTTTGCCCTTAACGGAACTAACAAAAAAGAAAGTACCAGAGAACCTACCCTGGTCAGAGGTACATCAAACAGCCTTTAACTCTTTAAAAGAGGCTCTAGTGAAAGCTCCCGCCCTGCATGCTCCAAATATGAGCCAACCATTTATAATCCATACAGATGCATCGCAGTTCGGAATCGCTGCTTGTTTATCCCAAAAGGCACTGGGATCATTACGACCCTTTGCTTATGTTAACCAGAAATTAAGCAAATCTCAGCAAGCTTGGTCTACAATTGAAAGGGAAGCGTACGCCATTGTGTGGAGTTTAAAGAAATTTGAAACCCTAGTCTTCGGGTCCGAAATAGAGCTATATACCGATCATAACACGCTATCTTACCTCACAAAGTGCGCCCCATAATCCGCACGGTTGCAACGTTGGGCTTTTGCTCTTCAGAAGTACCATATAACAGTAAGTTACTGCCCTGGAGTGAAGATGCCCCACGCCGATGCGTTATCCAAGTTATTCCCAGATGAGTAGAAAAACATTATTTACCTTTAGAATTCGGAAGAATGAACTTTATTTACAGTATTATAATGTGATTTTAGTGATACTTTGAAACAATGTATATATAATCATTTACTTATTTCCATTTTCCTTTTTAAATATCTGTGTAACTGAATTAATTATATTACATTTTTAACCTAGTAAGACGAAATGTTTTAAAGAATATGAACTTAGGACAATCCTTAGATCTAGCTGCAATTCCAGAAAGTCTGAAATGATATTAGATATGGATTAATTTTACTCGTGTCTATTTGAGAGATGATTATAAATTTGCATGTGCTACGGTTTAATTATATGTTGCGGAAATGTAAGGCCAGATATACTTCTGTTTTAGTACTTTATTATACAGTGGAAAATAATTATTTTATGTTCGGTATGCTATTTAGCCAAGGAACGCAAGCTGGTTTCAATCCTTTGTAATTTAAGAAATATGGCTTCCTTAACACGTAAATTTGAATGTATTTATCGTATTTAACATGTGCATTAAGACAACTCGAAATCCTATATTAATAACGGTAGAATGCCTTATGTATTTATGTAATATATTGTGTGCAATTGCTTGTTTTTGTTCTGTAAAATGTAACGCGATCTGGATCTCCGAAGACGAATTCAGTTCTGTGTTGCCTGAAAACAGTGTAACACAAATCTTGTGGGGAGGGTGTAGTACTTCGGGGCTCCAGATCGTTTAACTTAGCAGCTATCGTGCAGAGCGCTTGGCGACATCTCTTTCAAGGCCGATAGAGGGCATTACTTGGGGGCATTGAACCCAGGGGTGCCTGTGAACTTTGGGAGCTGACGGCGACAGCAAGCGAGGGAGGGAGAAGGATTTCGGGAGAGAAGGGAACGAGGTGGTATGCGGTTGCTCTGCGCGATAGACATTTCGGTATTGTGTTTCTCATTGAGGAGAACGGAAAACCACTAATTGGAAAATTGCATAATATTGAAGGAGGCTTCAATAAAGGATTTATCTTGAAACCCAGATTCTTCATTTGAAACCAACGTTCGAACCCCACAATTGATTTTTGGATTTTCAAATCATAGTATAAAGGTATAAAAAATTTAGTACTGAATAATGCAGAATACTATAGGAAACTATTTCAAAATATACAATGGTATATAATATTATTCAATACAGCATAGTATTATACAATGTTATAAAATACTATTTAATATTATACAATGGTGTATAATACTATTGAAAACAGTAAAATATTATTCTATACAGTATAATGTTATTCAATACTGTATAGTATTATACAATGTTATTCACTACTGTATAACATCATAAAATGTTATTCAATACTGTATAATATTATATGCTGTTGAATAAAATAATACAATACTGTATAAAACCATATAATATAACATAATATTGTACAATATTATGAAAAAACATTGTGCTATATTGAAAAAATCTTACGTTTTACACTGTTTCAATATTGGAAAAAATATTGTATGTATTACTTTTGCGAATTTCATGATACAATATTATGTGCTACTTGGATGTGGGGATGTTTCAACGCTGTCTTTTCTACAAAAGTGCCCTCCACTGATTAACAATGAAAGCCAACCCAGATAGCACAGAAATATTATATAATGTTTGTACAATGTTATATAATATTATGAACACTGAGGAACACCGAATACTGCAATAAAATATTGTATTGTATGTATCAGTATTTCCGAGATACTAAATTTTCACAAATAATATAAAAACAATATTTATTTATAAAAATCTTCATTTTAACTCAGGATATCACTCGATTGGAGGTTTTATTACAAAAACACCACTGGAACAATTATTCTTTAAGATGATGAATATTATATCATACTATACAATACAATGCACATGATATTTTGATTTTTGTATTAATCAGCATTGATCAATATTGTGAGGTGAAGTTATTCTCATGTTCGACAGATGGCAGTACAAAAATACCATAACACTTTATTAATCGACGTTGAATCTTATGGCCGCCAGATGGCAGCATGGAAATACAATAACACTATATTACTCAATATCCTGAAAAAGTATTTAAAAAAATGTTCATTTGAATAATAATATTTACGTAGTCATTTTGTTTTACTGTATATAAAGAGCGGACCGGATTCAACTAATGAAGTTAACCATAAAACAACTCTCACATATGGATGAAAAAAAATTGAGTGTTTTTCTCATCGTAAAAATATGACGTGATTTTTTTGCTCCGAATCTTGTATTTGATTTTCAATCAATACTGTTATTATAAATGTTTAAGGCGTCTCGTAATACATTGACAGAGAAATAGATAAATTTCAAAATTATTTGAAAACCTTTCAAACATATCAATATAATTACTTTTAAACCTTATTGCCTTTTAATTTATTAAATTAGCAAACTTAGATATAAGAGCTAAAATTGCTTCCTCTTTGACTTCTAATTTCATTTTGAACTCGAAATCGTAAAGATAAAAGATAATTTAATTAAGAAAACTATTCAGATTAATTGTGAATGAACATGAAATTTCGTAGAGATCCGAACTTTGTAACTACATTTTATTATCATTATTTACGGTCGCTGATGTAAGTCTGGCTGGTTCAGAGGTAAGGTTCCTGATTCGCAAGCAGAAGGTCCCGGGTTCAAAGTTCGCTGTAAGTAGAGGTGCTCAAAAAATCGCAAAGTGTTAATCGTAAGTTCAGCACATTGAAATTAAGTGATTCACATTTTTTTCATGCTTCTAAAATGTATTTTTAAAATATTCACTATCCGCTAACTTGTCCGCAGGTTATCTTGCCCTCATCTGCAATGTTAAAAGTCTTTGTTTTTTCGGTGGAATTAACAAGAATTAGATAAAAATAAATAGTGATTTTAAAAAGAGTATTGTCTTCGGTAGTCATACATAGCAAAGAATAACTAGACATCTTAGGTGTCTGTCCACGAGATCTTACGCTGAATGTCTTGAAGATTACAACGCGTCGGTAGAAAACACGAAGACAATGTAACAAACAACGGAATGTGGGCAATTAATTCACTGTACGATTTTTTTACTTTGAAGCAGTGTGGAGAGCTAATAATATCCGTATGGTGGTGAAGTAAAAGCAATATGAACTTAAAATAAGCTAGTCGCCATTGTAGTGTTGGAAAAAAATATATTCCTTCTCTTCGCCATTTTTTTTTATCTCCGGACGGAAAGCTTACAGTGGTCCCTTTCCCGCTTTGAGTTTTTCTGCGAATTTGAGGGAGGGGCTTTGGAGGCTTGGAGAAATTTTCTCGAAGGGCAAATATCCGGCTGTGATTTTTGACCAATGGTCTTTCAGTTTGGGGCTTCGGAAAGGAAATTTTGGGTAGCTGGGCAGATTGGACGCGGACAGAGACGAAGTCATGATGTGAGAAGACAAGGAGGTACGTAAATTTTCGACCGGGGGCCCTCGGGGCTATCGACGGCCAGCACAGTGATTATGAATTCGCAAAGATGATCGGTAATTTAAAAACTGTCTGAATCTGTGTGGAAAGTGTTGATGTTGATTATCGGATGAGGATATGGGTGAATCCTAAAGAAAACCGGGTTCGCATTTCGAGTTTGAAAATCTGGCGTTTAGGTTTTTGGGAAAGGAAATTCATTGATTTGTGTCAGTGATGATATGAGTCGCAATTTATCAATCCGTCAAATTAGTCCGCGACAAACCGTGGTTCAGTCCTCAAGTAAGATGAATTATCCTAAATATTTCGTTTTGAAACTTATATCAACGTTAGTTAAAGTTGAGTTCTTAACACGAGATTGCCGGGAACAGAAGTTGTTGCCGAGGAACAG
>BGPR01000434.1:563628-618850 GCA_013235015.1 Araneus ventricosus | reverse complement strand
CTCCCAGAAAATAGCCAGTTAAAAACGGGCAGAAGGAGAAGAATAACAGAGATTGCAGAAGAAAAAAATTCGAAATATCTCTCTTTCTTTTATCTTTATAAATTTCATTCGAAATCTTCAGGGAAGTGAAGAAACTAAAAAAAGAGAAGCTGGCAGGAAATTACTCTATTTACTTGGAATGCCAAGATAGATTGAAGTGAACTTGGAAGCAAGGAATGGAGTTTAATAATGGACTGATCGCCTTCCGTGCTGGAACCAGCACGAGAAGATGCCACTTGAGTGTGGGAATTTCTCTCTGCGCTTGTGTGGGATTGTATAGTAGAAAGATTTTTTTTTTTTTTATGCTAAAGCATACAGAGTTTTAAAAGGAATGTGGGAGGTGTTTTTTTCATTTTTTTCCCACGCGAAGTATACAAAGAGAAAGTATTGTCCTTATCTAAACTTCGACCTCGTGATTTTAGCGAATCCACATTTCAGACCTTGAGTACGAAAAAAAACTCCATTTTTTTCATGGAAATATGTCTGTCTGTGCAGTGGCGGACTGGGTCTGAAAATGGTGGTTGCCAGGTGTCAGTGAAGGCCCACACATATCTATAATCGTAACATTAATTACATTAATAAATTATATGTATTTAATTTTTTTATATTTAATTATATTGATTTAAATCTATAATATTTAATAATTATATATTTAATTTATTTTTTTTATTATATATTTCATTTTTCCGCGTTTTTAAAATAAATCCCTTTTAACACCCTTTAATTTTCTATGTTTAAAATAACGAAACTATGTTTAAAGTTATTTGATTTTAAATTCCGTAAGTTAAATATTATATAAGAAACACGGACCTTGGGTACAGGGATATTTTATTTATTTGCTTTAGAGAAAGAGATCTTTTTTCTCTCCCATATTTCCTGGGGGTCCAAATTGTCTTCTGTTTAAGGGGGCCCACTTGCCATCGGGCAAGCTGGCAACCTCGCCAGTCCGCCACTGTGTCTGTGAATACAATAATTTAAAAAAAAGGAACAAATAAATCCAATGAAATTTGGTACCTGGAGTTGCTTCGAGTTTCGAGAGAAATCCATCAGCGAGAAATATACCGTCCTCTCCGTTTGTGTACACGTGCACAAACATACTACATCTCAACTCTCAAGAGGACGAGCTAAGTAAAGAAAATTTAGCTTTGTTTGTTTTAGTTTAATTATATTTGCGTCCCGTTTTGAAGCAACACGAGATCTATTTTGGAACGGACGTCGAAATTTTGAACCGAGGTCAGACGACGAGAACGACACCTAAGCTGGCACCCTTCTCTCCAAACTTCCACGCCACACGAGCGGGAGGAAAGAAAATTTAGCATATTGTTGGTTTTGTCATCCGAATGGTAGATCTGTTAGATTTTAGACCAAATATGTCTACTGATTGACTGTCTGTCGACCTGTATATTTGTGTATCCATGACTGCGATATCTTAGAAACACAACAAAATAGATAATTGAAATTTCTTATGGTGTCTTGACTACAAATTGCAGATCTGTATCAAATTTTGGGCAAAACTGGTCAATGAGAAGAAGTGTATACTCTATCCTCTTCACTATACCACGAAGCTAAACACAGAACGCACCATAATGTTGATGAATACCGTGATATCGAGAGGAGAGCACCACTGCTGCTGTATGATATGAGAGTATGTTGAATAAGTTAAAGCTTTATTTTTAATCAACTGATTCTTGATTTACTGACTACGATACATTTTAGTACGATATAAACACTTATTTTGGATGTATTAGCGCTTGTTTAGTAACTTATAAACAATTTTAGAATATGTTCGTGTTCATAGTGCCGTCCGATCGGGGGCACCGCGAGTACACGGATGTGAGAGAGCGCCGAATAAGAAAGCGAGCGCTCGCTTCCGTGATGGGTACACTGTAAAAAATATCCATTTTTTTTCCGGACTTTTTTTTGTTTGATATTTGGATATTTGACGGTTTAAAGCTGTTTTGAGGTCAAAACGGTTTTTCACCGTTTTTCGCTCCAGCCATAAACGGTTTAAAACCGTCAGTTTAAATTCTGTTTTTTGTCATATGGTATTGCCTTCCGTACGATAACTTTCTCTTTTCTTCAATGTAATTTTATTGCATTCATTTCATGTTTTTAATAGGGTTCCATCTCCGTAACCTTAAAACACGTGTTCCGGCAATAGTAGATTTTTACACCACTAGGTGGCGCCACTAGAGCTATAGTGACTTTAAAACTCAAATAGATTATTTTTACTTTAATTTATGATGCCTCCGGTGGTCTAGTGGTTAGAGCGACTGCCTTTTATTTCTATGAACGCGGTTTCGATCCCCGGCTCGGAGGAGTTAGAAGTTTTGTCACCATCTGGCATCGAAATCGTCCAAGTAAGTTCAATTAAAAATTATATTAATTAAACTAATTGAAATTAATAATTAAGCCTTGATTAATTAATATTCCTCATTGATAATACACATCAGCACATTTCATCTCAACTCGAACAGAAGGAGAAAAACAACTCAACTCAGTCGATGACGTCACTTACTTCGATGACTTAATTTTTACGGAGAAAACTTGATTTAATACGGTAAAAAACCGTTGTGACTACGGATTTACTTCCTAACTTTTACGGGAAAAACTTGTTCCTGTATGGTAAAAAACCGTTGTGCCTACGGATTTACTTCGTAACTTTTACGGTTTTGCACAACCAACCCAGCTGCCAGTTTAAAACCGTAAATTTTACGGGATTTTTTGTACAGTGTATAGTAATGGTGAGGGTCCCTCCACTAGTGATAGTACCTCCTACGGGAGAGGTCAGGCCGCTGCCGTTAAAGGCTACTAGGACTCCGGCCTCAATGCTAGCTATTGCAGCGGCTGTCATTAAATATTTTCCGGATGCTACGGCAGGGTGGAGTGACTCAATTTTCTGTTCATATTGTCGTTCTCAATAAATTCCAGAACCTGCAATTGTTGTAACTATCGGGCAATAAAGTACAGATGGCTTTTTCTCTACCTGTAATGTCGGAGCCCACTTTCAGAAACGTGGAAGGATGTATTTACGAAATACTTTAATATCTAGCACACTTTTATTCAACGAAACTTCATATTTTTTCTTATTCTGTGTGGCCCTGTCAGTATCTTTTTATTTTTATTTGAAAAACGATCTTTGTGTTAGCAGCTAAAAAAGTAAATAATTCAATAATTGAATCCTAACTTGTAATTACTGATTGAAGTCCAAATGTTGATAATAACATATAGGAATGTTGACGGATGTTAGCACCAAAGCAATAGGCTAATGACTCATCTATTTGAACGATGATTAAAGTCCTTCTGCACCGTATCTGTATTTTTTTTTAAATACAGGCAAAAATCCGAAACAGATTCTTCGCTATAAATAACATGCGTTAGAGAAAGTCAAGGATTTTTACGTGCAAGCGAGCATGAACGCATTTGAATGAATAATATTTCATTCAAATCTTTATTATCTTAATAGTACTATTATTTAGGCAAATTCAGATCGACAATTAAACAACAATGACGATGCAATTCAGAGGAGCGTTTTTTGTACGCAGGGTTTGCCGTAAATATAGGAAAATTTAGCGTAAAAACAGATCCATAAACTAACATTTTCTAAAATAATGTTTAAATAAAGTTAAATAAAGTTTTCGGCGTTAATAAACATAAAAAAAATTATTTCTGAAGAAAATTATTTCCTGAATGTCCAAAGCGTAAATAATGTAATTATTAACAGTTTGTGCTTTTTACTACAAACTCAAAAATATATGAGCGATTACAAATGTTACGTTTATTTCCATTTACTGAAAGTCAATTAATAAATTATCTTCACAAATTTATTCCAAGTACTTTAAGATCTTAGCTAATAAATTTGCCAGAATAAAAAGTAAAAACCAAAGGTACTGCAAAAATTTCTGGTTGGCTATAAACAAATCTCTCGTAACTTTATTCCAAAATCACTATTTAATAATTAATGACTCGCGCAATATAACTTTCACAAGTAAAGAGCGACTTTATTTCTTGAAAGTAAGGAATTCTTATCTTTTATTCAGACATAGATCCGTTATTATTATTAATTAATTTGTAGCATGCTTATTTAAGAAACAAAACATTAAACGTGGGTTGTGAAAAAAAACCATAAAATACACACACACACAAAAAAACGTTCTTAGTTTTATTGAGACATTAAACCGAGAAGTGGTATGGAGCGTCGGAAGTTTCTTAGAGCCATGTTTATTCTGCTGAATACCATTGATATGCATGGTCACGTAGCCTAGAGATCGCTAGAATGTAACAAGAACTCTGTTACATTTTCAATACAACAGGAACTTGATGGAAGTTCCAAGCCCGCATATGGAGTCATGGGTTGCCCACAAAATCCCGTTTAACATTCACAACGATTTATTCCGAAAGTGAAATTTATATTATTCGCCTTCTTTTGGAAATAGGAGTAAGTGAGAACCAAATGCATATATGTAGGGGAAGGTGGTGTACCTAGGTCCCATTTGTACTTTTTAATTTTTAATTGGATAATTACTAAAAGAAAGGTAACAAAATAATTTTTCTTTCATATTTTAGGCTTTTATACACAACATATATTTTTTGTAGATTTTTTTAAAAAGTATTTCAGTGCATTATTTACAATTTAAAAAAAAGTGCAAATAGGACCAAGGTACACCATGGGTAGTGTACATTGGACCAGCTATTTCTAGATTTAAAAAATCTAACCGAATAGTTTGAACATAAACATTTATTGGTATTTTAGCTACAGAAAAATGTTAATGAGCACTTTTACTTAATGAGGTCTTAGATTAGACCGAATATAAAATTATTACAGCAACAGTTTCATTCCTATGAGTAGGCTTAACCAACATTGTAATTAGACAAGTCATTTCCAAATGTTAATTTCCGAAGCTGCCTTTCAGATCCTCCAGTCAACACGGGATGTGGTAACTTCCACCTTACATCACATTTTTCCACAACATAAGTGGTAGACCATGTAGTGGTCATGCACCAAGGTACACCACTTGGGCATGGTCCAAGGTACACCACTTGGCCATTTCATGGAAAATGGCTGACTACTAAATTGAGGTTAGACTTAACATAATTTCTAACACATGTTATTATAGCTAAAACTGTGCTTTATAAGTTAGGCATTTTACTATAAAGTAATTTATGTATGTTTAGGAACTATTAACACAAAATTCAACAGGAAAAAAATTACTTTTGATGGGTCAGTTTGCTTTTTCAGGATTCATTCATTCAAATGAACACCTTGACAAATAAGTTCAGGTACACTGGGACCTCTGGTGGCAAGTGTACAAAATGCATATAACATTTTCTATACATCTATACAGATGGCGCTAAAATCGGCATAGGTTCAAGGTACACCACCTTCCCCTACATAATTTTTGCTCAGCTATAAACCTATTTTTAGTGACTTTATTTCAAGATCACTATTTAATAATTAATGTCATGTAGGTAAATATTCACAAAACAAATCATAGACTTAATCTCTTGAAAACTAAGGCGTTCTTATCTTTCATTGAGACATTGATAGGATGTTGTTATTAATTAAATAGCAGCATAAGGAAAAAAACGAAAAACTTGGGTTTTGAGGAATACACAAAAGGCGTTCTTAGTTTCATTGAGACATTAAACCGAGAAGTGGTATGAGGTGTCGGAAGTTTCTTACCGCCTTGAATAGTTAAATAGCATTGATATGTATGGTCACGTAGCTTATAGATCGTTAGAATGAAACAAGAACTCTGTTACATTTTCAATACAACAAACTTGAGGCTACCAAGCTCACATATGGAATCATTAGTTTGCCCACAAAATCCCGTTTCGCATTCACAATAACTTATTTCGAAAGCAAATGTTTGATAATTCGTCCTATCTTGGAAATACGAGTACGCGTAAAAAGCAAAGGGCATAATCTGCATATACAAAATGTTTGTTTAGCTATAAATATATCTTTCGTGACTTTATTCCAAAAGCAGCTATTTATTAATTAATGACTGGCAAGTTAACACTCACAAGACATATTTCTTGGAAGATAATATGTTCTTATCTTTCTTTCATTGAGAAATCGATCGGATATTAGTATTAAATAATTCGCAACATGCGAGTACAATTATCTAAGGGACAAAACGTAAAATTCCGGTTTTGGAAAAAAGAAAAGACGCTCTTAGTTTTATTGAGACATTAAACCGAGAAGGGGCGTCGGAAGTTTCTTACCGCCTTGTTGATTCTGCTGAATAGCATTGATATGCATGGTCACGTAGCCCACAGATCGTTAGAATGAAACAAGAACTCTGTTACATTTTCAATACAACAGTAACTTGATGGGAGTGCCGAGCCCACATATGGAGTCATTGGTTGCCCACAAGATCCCGTTTCACATTCACAACGATTTATTTCGAAAGCGAATGTTTTATGATTCGCCCTCTCTTGGAAATATGAAATATAAGATATTTGGCAGGGCCCCAGCTCATCCCTCAGACCGCAGCAGCTCCGCTAGATAGTTCTATTGCTTCCAAAAATAAATAGAACAGAATTCATTTCGATATTTTATTCGTGAATTGTGCTTTATTTACTTGCTTAGAATTTCGGAATGAGTTATCCTGAAGAGAAAAATTGAGCCTTCATATTGTTTGCAGTAAATAGGAAGAATGTTTCTATTCTGGTGTTCATTGTGTTGATTGCACTCGGTGGAATAGAAATGAGGTTTATTTTTCTTTGTGTTTGCGTGTGTGTTTGTTTTCGTTCTATCATGTGGTTTGCATCGGTTGTTTGTTATATATTTTGTAAATATCTGTCTTCAATCAATATAATCTGTTTGGAAGCTTACAAATATCTGACGTCATTTATGTAACATGAGCTTATGAATTATCTGATCCGTTTTGAACGAACTGTTTGGGAAGCAATTATTTCGTCATAATTTTAAATTGTTTGGAAACACAAAAGCATATTTTGATTGAATTCATATTGAATATTTCATAAAAGATGCAATATGTTTTTACCGAAATAATTATAAAAGAGTTCAGTAGATTAAACCTTTGAAGATACCATAGAACAAAAAAAATTATCTTTGGTTAAATGCTGCCTACTATTGTAATAGGGAACTAGCTACGTGACCCGGCGTTGCACGGGCTATCTCGAATAATGCGTCATTCCTTGACGGAGAGAAAAAGTGAGGTCATGTGACACATGCCCAACATTCTTTCCTAAATAAATAAGGAGAAATGAGCGGTTCAATCATTCCGTCCGCGTCAAGGCTTCAAAATATACTTTTAAAAAAATCGCAAAAATAATCTTTATTTTGTAAAATTACGATTCCGGAATTATTTTTTGTCTGACTTTAGTACGGAAGGAATGAGATAACCCAGCGTGGATCGGAATCCGTATTTTTTCATATGCCCGCCTCCAGTTTATATGCACATGAAGCAAGATGCACTGAGTGCATGAAATCTAAAAGTGAAACCTCATAGAAAACAATAGTTTTAGTAAAACCCCTATATGAGCGATTTAATTTTCCCTGTTTCTTTATATCAATTACCAAAACCCACACAAAACTCTATCCACATTGACTTGTTGCATTGTTCAGGTTTCCATATTGCAACAATACATTTTTTTTTATTTCTGTCAGCGTCACTTTTTTATTGTTGTTATAACAATGTTCTTTAAAGTAAACGACTTCAACAATAAAATAAATTTTGAATTGCGCTGTAACAATGAAAAGTATTGTTATAAAGTATCCGAAACAATGAAAAGTATTGTTGTAAATTAGTTTTTAATTAATATCTTTTTCACTAATTAAAATTTCGATATTTAAATGGCCGAAATGGATTCCTTGAATTATTCCCCATCTTTTGGTACTTTCCGCGCGCTTCTCCGTTCTGCGGTTCGTGAGAAGATAGAAGGACATACATACATACATACATACGTTTGTTTACCTTCGAATTTTAATAGGATAGATTCCTCAACAATAACCACTAATGAAGCGTTAAACAACGTTAGTGTGCAAAAAGAGAGTGGAACATAAACAAATAATGAAAAATTTTATACATTCAGTTCATTTTAAATAAAGCATTAAACAAAATCACACCGAATTATCTACGTAACACACTTTCTGGAGATTTTAAGCAGCATTAAAACGATATATTTTTATGTAATGGTTCCTTGATATTTTTTTTGTTTTCATCCCTAGTAAAGATATCTGTCTTAACGCCAATAACGAATGAAATTAGTACTGTAGGAAACTTCCACGTTCCCACTAAAGTATCAATACAAGCGTTAAAAAAATGTTAAAATTCAAACTATATTTATTAACTATATGAAAAGACGACTGCAGCTTCGGAACTTAAGAAATCCATGTATAAGTTTTGTGAAATTGTAATTATAGGTGTTCTTAAAATTCATCTTAGATTAATATCCGCAAGAAATAATTTTCAGCCGCAATTCCAGTTTTTTAATCAAATTTGCAGATGTTTCATTTTTAAAAATATTTCATAATACCTGCGCAATCGAGATTTGAAAAAAAAGTAGTTCTCCTCTGAACATATTCAAAAAACTTAAAAGAAATCAAAATACGAAAAAGAACGGAAAAAATAAAAGAGGAAATTTAAAAAAGACTGGTGAGAATTAAATTATCATATAAGTGGCTGTAACTTTAACGGTTGGTAGAAGTATTATGCCATCTAAGCAGTTAGAAAAATTACAAACCTACACTGATTTAATCTACTTTAAATTCTTTCAGGTATCTTTTCAATTTCATTTGCAAACAAAATTAATAAAAATACATTAAACCATACAATACTTCTATTGAAAAATCTTCATTCGAAAACTTTTGAATTAGTTTTTCTCCTGATACAACAACATTTTTCATAAAATCGAGCAAAAGGTAAAGAACACTTTTTTCGTAAATTATTATCATACTCGACACAATACACGTCAGTTATTTTTATTTTTTCTTTCGGAAAAGACCACTTCTTTCAATTTTCTTTTAGTCTTCTATAATTCTCACATTCATTTTATAAGGAAAGGTCTAGAAATATAATTTTAAAAAATACAAAAACTCAGTTTTAATTATTTATTTATTTTTGTTTACTTTGTTGAAAATTTCATTTTCGAGAAACATATTCATTGTGCAAAAGCTCGTCATATTTATTCTTCCTTATTTATTCCATTATAAATTTAATTTTCACAAAGCACACTTTGAAAAACTTTAATTGAAAAATTATTTTCGTTTCCTCGAACGAAAGTCTTTTGTCCATCACAAATTCTATTAATCTTATAATATAATGGAGTTGTTTAGAGAGTTCTTCTTCAAATAAAATTGGAGATTTTCTTTACAAAATAAAACAACGAAGACCACAGGGATAATTAAATCTGAATCTAATATAATGTGCATGATAATGATGGACTCATAGTCTTTAAATTTCTTTACCTAAATGAGAATAACCATGCTTAAATATAAAATAGCTCTAGATATTGTATAATTTAAGTTTACACGGAAGTAATTAAAATTTATCTTTCTAAAGTAAAATAACTTTCAAAGTTTTAAATTACTACACTCTCTTAATTCTGAAATTCCTTACTTTGTTCCTGGGAAAACAATATCATCCCATTCGTATCCTGCAAAGAATGCAAAAGGCAACACTCTGACACTCTTATTTCAGAATTCCTCCGCTTTCGGTAATATTTCGCTCGGGAGGATCGTGACACATACGACGAATCTTTCACTCTAACCCCCTCCCCTCACTCCAAGGGTAAAAACGACCAGTGAAGCACTACAGAAGTAATCGGAGTCGAAAACGGGAAAAATCGGAAAACGGATATTTTTCGTGGCCTGCGTTCAAAGAATTCTTGAAAAGGTGCCGTTGCAGCTCTCTGTCCGCCAGACGAAGAAAATGAAATGCATTTTCCATCAACTTCTAGCATTGGAGTTGCTTCCGTCGAAAGCTACGCGAATCTTATAAATAGTAAGTTGGAAACTCAAGTAGTTTTCGAGGTTGATGCACTTTTACAGTTGCAGCACTTTTAACAGTTTCTCTCTCTCTCTTTTTCCTCTGAGTGTAAATGTTCTTAACTAAACAAATAAAGAAAATTCGAACATTATAGAATGATAATGTTTTAAGCTTGGTTGCATTAACCGTTGCATTCTGTGCGTAACAAATTTCACATCACGCAATTTTCAGAAAGAATACCAGCCGAAACACTTTGTCAAGTTAATAGAACGAAAAATGAAAATTCTTCTTTGGGATTAATGTCCGAAACAAGAATTTTAGTAACAACTTTAACATAAGCAAAAGCACGCGATTGAAAGAGTTAATAGATAAATATAACTGGTTTGAATTTCATTTACAACTATAAAAAGAAATTTTGGAAATTGTCCTTAAAATTAATTTTAAAAAAATTATCAAAATTACAGAAAATGTTATGCGGAAATTAAATTGCTGCCACTGAAAAGCCAATTTTCTGAATTTTAAAATGGAGCAAAATTGATTTTGGGGCCATAATATGCTTTGAGCTCGTTGAGGAAAAACATAAATATTTCAATCAATTTTTAATTGATCGAAATATTTACGTTTAGCACCTACAACCCAATAATTTACTACGTGCCAAATTTGATAGCTCTAGCTCTTCCTATAAAGTGTTGCATCACGTGCGTTGTAATTTTTATATCATGCTATGTAATGAAAGTATATCAATTTAAAAGCATTTTCATGTTACAAAGCAAATTAATAAATGAATGGTAACTGCATAAACGGAAATTGAAGTAAAAATGTCTCTTTAACCTTTATTCCGTGTAAGAGGTTTCCACAATCACTAAATGCTTCGCTTTCTGCATCGAACAACGACTGATAAAAAAAATTCTTTCTCTCGAAAAAACAGCATAAGCACCAGGAATAAGATATGATTTTCCAGGACGAAAGCCTCAGAATTTAGCTACAAGAAACGTTTTTTTAGGACGGCGGTGATCACGTGTCAGAATCTCGACTTTGGGACAAGAGGTTTCGGACCTCCATGATAATTACTATATAAGCCTATATGATATTACTATACAAGCCAGCATGACACAATAAGTTCTACATTCGTCAGGATATCTTTAATTTTATGTTTCTCCTCTAATTGCAAATATAGGAAAAAGGCCGATGAATAATATGAAATGCTCTAGCTTAGAAAGTTGGTGGTAAACCTTTTACCTAATAGCGACATGTTATTTGCAAAAGAGCTTTTTACAAACATTATAAACAAATTCAACGAAATTATTCGTATTGTTTGCAAAACCTGCTAGCGATTTTAAATAAACAAAGACCAGACATACAGATTAGTTTATTATAATTTCATATTTAAATGCTTCAAACTAAAATGTAACGAGGTAAACAAAATCTGTCTAATGCGAAATATATAATTAAACAAAAGTAGTTTCTGAGGCAAGAAGTATTATTTCTAAGCTAGTGAAACACCATAAAAAGTAATATTTACAATCTGTCCCAAAAGTTTATAGAATCTTGTATTTTGCCTATATTTTTTGTTGTATATGATGTATTTCGATGAAACAGTATAGATATGTTATGTCTATTAAATTGAAAAACAGCAGTTCTACCCCGTATATTTGATGCCAGTTTTTAAATCGTAGAATAAACAGAAATAGCCTGTCCGAAAAGTTTATAGACAAATGCAATTTTATGCAAATATGGTATCGGTAATCATTGCGTCGATTTGGAGCCTAATAAATATGTTGTAAGAAAAGGAAATCGGTCGTTTGTTCTGCGTTTCAAAATGCCTAAAGCTTCGCAGCTCTCTAATGAAGAAGTGAGTAAAATTCTGCATTTGAAATAGCTCGGTAAGACTTTTAAGAAAATATCGAAACTTTGAAATCGTTCTAAAAGTATGATTTATCGTGTATCAACTCGTAAGACGCCATATGAGCCAAAATCTCGTTCGGGAAGACCACGCGTGACTGATATTCGCAGTGATAGAAGGATACAAAGAATGGCTTCCAATCAGAAAATGTCGTTTCACGAAATTACTAGGACTTCCCGGTTGCAAATCTCCAAGAACACTGTTCATAGACGAATTATAGAATCTGGTTACATGATCCAAGCAAAAATGGCTCGAAGATTACCACTCTCAAATCTTCACATTAGTAAGAGATTATAATGGGCTCGTAATCATATGTCATATGGCGATAAATGGATGGCTATCCTTTTCAGTGATGAAAAAAAAAATGGAATCTCGATGGACCTGACGGGAATATAAAATATTGGCATGATTTACAAAAAGAGCCCAGGAGCTTTTTCAGTAGGCAAAGTGGTGGTGGATCTGTGATGGTGTGGGCGGCTTTCGGTTTCAACGGTCAAGTGGGTTTGCCTTTTTAGATGGGTGACAGAATTCTCCTAAATACATAGAAACACTAGAAAATGATCTTATGCCATTTGCAGAAATCATAGGGGGACGAAATTGGGAATATCAGCGTGATAATGTTCCCACCCATACCTCCAGTGCTACGAAGAATTATTTAAACACGAAAAATGTTACTGTTCTTGAGTGGCCACCGATGAGCCCTGATCTAAACCCAATTGAGAATGTGTGAGGCATTATGTCTCGGAAGGTATGTGAGAATGGAGGGTAATTTTATTCAGTGAATGCCTTGAAGATATCCACTGAAAGTGCATGGTACAACTTGGAACCAGAGATATTACAAACCTTAATTATGTCGATGGAAAAAAGTGTATAGGATGTCTCACTGAAAAATGGAAAGACTTTAAAGTATTAAGAACACTGTAATGAGCACCTTTTGTTGAAAAGTCATATATTCTATAAACTTTTGGGACATCTAATATTTCCATTTTGTTATATAATTGAAATACAAATTGTTTTTTTTCTTTTAAATATTTCGTCGAATGCAAGTCGCATATGATTTGAATAAACATATTTGTAATTGGTGTTTGTATGCCTTTCCGTTTTGCTAAAACATACATTTTACTAGAGTCTATAAGCTTTTGGGACAGACTGTAGATGTTTCAACGATTTTGAAAATGTGTCTGTTTGTGAAACTTTATTGTTCCTATACTATAAGACAGACAAATAGTTTAGGCATTTAGTATTTTGTATATTTTTAACGATGTATCTCGAATTGATGCCAAGAAATAATAACACGGATGGAGGTATTTCAAATGAAAGAATTAAATTTTAAAGGCTTCTTGTATTTAAAATCCCTTTTCACTTAACAAGTTAAACTTCAGCTTTATCATGCACTGATTTCGCACATTTTTAAGCACGGCTTTTGAGCCCATTTTATATAATATGAACAATGACCATGTCGAAATTATATAAAATTCAAACATTGAGAAAATACAAAGGTTGAATTATCTTCAAACTCATATTTCAAGAGCCTTTATCCACTTAGTTTTTAAAACATTGTTTTGAATTCTAACATAAATTTAATTACGAAATAAAATATTTAATGCTCTGAGTATTTCAGGAAAGATAAAAACCAAGAGCATGTTAGACTGTTCAAACTTCAATAAAAGAACCCTTCCACCAAAATTACTGAACAAATCTTCATTTATCCACCTAAATAATTTGAGCAGACACCGAAAACACTACTATCAGCCTCAGCAGCTCATTGAGGGAAATATCAATGTTAATCAGATACCGGACCAACTTTCCACAACGTCTACAAGAGCTGAGTATTTGTCGTGGTCTTCAATTCATGAGCTCGTAAGAAGAATCCTTATCCGGCAAAACAAAATACCATAACTCCGGCTTCATCCGGGCATCAGAAGGATAGTCAAGTTTCGGTAATGGAAGCCAGCTATCCGGGGGGAATTAGACACCAGATAAGGAGTACAAACATCGGGATTTCCAGGAGCCCGAGTCCCGGTCCGTGAATCTCCGGAGACCACTGGCTAAAAGGAATGGACACCATTTCGGTGATTAACAGTTACTCGCCCGGGTTGGGCCCAGGAGTGGAAAAGCTCATATCCTGCTTCTGGTACAGGCCACTGCTTTATGCATGTAGTTTCCGGTACATTCTGGAAATGAAAATCGCTCTGCGCTATCACAATGTCGTTCATAAGGACCAGTTTGGTTGTTGTCGCGATTTTTTGAACAATTATGCTCAGATGCTGCATTATATTGTGAATTGTACAGTCTCAATAAGCAGCGGGACTGTTAGGAAGCTCGAAGTGTGTGCAAAATTTTAATTTGCATGTTTTGGAGCATATTTTCCTCGTACGAAATTTCTGGCTCGTTAAACATGAATTTCACTGTATTTTAGAAACCAGATGCATGTTCAAATTATGTACATGATTGAAGAACAAAAATATTCGAGCATCAGAAAATTTTAGTTTAATTTAGATATATTTTTAAATTGAGTTGATACAAATATGTGAATCAATATTTCATCAATAACTCGTAAAATTTCCGTAAACTATTCGTAGCTTCATAATGAAAACTATGAATAGAAAATAATCTAGAAATCAGCGAAAACATTTTTTTTCTCAGACATTAACTTTATGAAAAACTCTTTCTGGATATTCTCGTGATATTCCCGAAAATTGTGAATCGATTACATTTTCTAGAATAAAATCATATTTGTTCAGTGGAAGATTAAAAAAGTTTTACATTTGTTCCACAAAATGATACTTAAGGCTGACCACGATTTCTTAAATTATTTACATTAAATGTAATTGAACGTTTTCATCCAATAACAAGAAAAACCACACACAGCATGTTGCGATATAGCTGTTTCACAAAACGACACAGAAAAGAATTCTAATGCCACATTTTACCAAAATAGATTATTACATTCTGTTGAACGTTATTATCCACGCAGTTTGGACGTTGTTATCCATGTAAGGTACAAAGCCACAAAAACATTTTACGTTAAAACTGATTTCACAAAATAATATCGAAAAGAATTCTAACGCCGTATTCTTCCAATGCTCATTATTGCATTCTAAGCAGCCACGTCAAAAAAGACGCTTACGCTTAGAGACGTAATTAAAAAAAGACTAAAAGACGTAATTACTCTTTGTTGGTCAAAACTGCAGCAGTTGCTTCAATGCATTGCATAACTGTCATTATAGCTTTCATTAAAAAGAAAACAAATTCAACAAGAATATTATTTATAAACACTTCCATGGTATATTGGAATGATTTACACGATTATTTATTAACTTTTAAAGTTGTATGAAAGTTAGATCTGTAAACAAATAAACCATTTTCGTTTGGATAACAGATTGATTATAAAGTTAAATTTTTCGATGGATTTAACTGATCCATCGTAAATCAATGGATTCAATGGTCCATGAAATTAATTCGTAATCATGTTATACATTTTTAATTTGTTTGTTTAATTTGTCTACATTGAATACAAAAGCACTAGTTGGAAATTGTTTCAAGCAAAAAACTTATTTCTGGAAAGCATTATTCAATCCAAATTTTTCGGTTCAATGCTAGATTCACTTCGGTTATTGAAATATCACGGAAATTCAAGTTGAAATGAGCAATTAAAATATTAGGCCAGATAGTTGCATTTTGATGCTTTATCAGACAATGAGTGCATTCCTTAGGTAATTCCTACACGACGTTAATTTACAAGAAATCTTTAAAAAATTAGCACAAAAAGTAACACTAATTTCTTTTCACATTATTCGAAATCTTAAAATTATATTAAAATTTGAGTTCTAGACAGATAAGAAATACTTTTATGAGTATTCCATGAAAACGCCTGTTTAGTTTGTATTTCAAGTGCTACTTACCATTCTTTTGTTCAATTTTCGTATCAAAGTATCCACATTAATTTCATAACATATCAACTTACCTAAAACATAAAAAATATAATTATTGAACGGGAACAGACTTAGAAAAAATGCATAACAAAACTTCTGTTTGAAATATATTATTTAGATATGGCACTATTTTCAGGACTTATATGAAATTGAACATTCTATTATTGGTTGAATTCAAACAGTTTATATGAAGCGTTTTATGTGCAATGTACGGAACAAAATATATAATTTGGGATTGATTTCAACCAAAATGATTTAAAATGTATTAATATGTCACTTTTTCTTTGATGAAGTTAGTTATTTTCTTAGACAATTTTTTATAATTTTTTATCAATGTTGAGATTTTTTCAATAAAGTTTATTCCGTCTTAATCACTGCATGTTTTTACTTTCTTTCAATTGGATGAGATTATGGTAATAAAATTATGTTTAGAAAGAATTGTTGAATCCATTAATATTTTCATTTCATTTTAAACTAATGATATGGAATTCTCTTGTGTGACTTTGGAAATGCTTAGTGATTTTAAAAATTCTTAAATAAACGACAGATTTATATATAATACATTATACGAGATGCATAATTATTTTAATGCCTAGTGAATATTTTGTAAATGCCATATTTTACAATAATCACCTTAGAGAGATTGAAACATATTTTATAAATTTAAATTTTTCTTTGTATCCAATTATTTCATCGCTTACAGAATACAAAAATACTGGCTATGAAATCCAGTAAGGAATTTCAAATGTATAAGTATATATAAGAGATGAAAAATTATCGCCATTAAAAACTATGTACTTTTTTAATAGTTCGGTTAAAAGTTCCGAATTGATTGTCAATACAAAAAGTGGAATAATTTATATCAGACAAAGAAAGATGTAAACCCTATAGTTGTGACTTCTTTGTCGCAACAATCGAAAAAGATTCTCTTTTCATGCTATAAAATTCATTAAACTCGAAATGCTTTCTTTCTAAAGATATTTGAGCCTGAATTTTTCAGCCAAGTTCAATCTTCATTTTATTTCCATGTTTAACTTATTTTCCCGTCACGGATATTTTCAGTATATTTATTCACGCATAGAGTCAGAAACGCCTGCTTAGAACACTATATGAAATTTCAACATATATTCAGGATGCATTTTTATTTGTTTTGACAGAGAAAACGGCGAATGTTTTAATAATCTTTGAATAGCCATTCTAATTTTTCAATTGCAAATAGGTAGAGAAATTTTGAAATTAATATGATTTATATTAAATTTATAGTAGAAGCTCCTTATCTAAAATCATTTGTCATTAGATCATTGTGCTGAAGATAAATTAAAATTTTATGTTTCTAATGACTTAGCTGTAAGGAAGCTAACAGTCATTTGTGTTTGAGCAAACGAGCAGATAAAATTGCTAAAATTATAAATCATAAAACAGTATGAAGAGACATTTTCTCCCGCTTTCAATTGAAAATATAGTCTGATGTTTGCAATTCTAAATAGTTTCCTGGGTATTCATCTTCTCTTTCTAAAAAATATTTTCTAATTCTTTCAAATATTTATAAAGATGGGAAAGAATGTTTTCCAACTTGACTTTTAGACAGGATATTGCGTTCAGTTTTTTAAACTTTTATGTAAACTTCGATTAAATTCAGGAAAGGCCAATTTTTAAAATCTATTTTGTTGTTTAATATGCTTAAATATCTAATAGAAGTTTTTGAACATTTATAGAAAATGATTTAAGAGATCATTTTTACATAATAATTTTTCATTTTTTCACAGTATTATTTTTTTATTCTGGTGCTTTATTTCTTAAATTGTAATTAAATTGTGCATATTTTTATAAAAAGAAAATAAATTCGAATCTGCAGAAAATGTCCACAAATAATGTATTTCTTAATATACATTTCGGACCCTTCACACTTTATCATGAAAAGCAAGCTAATAATTCAAATCCTCCTGTTAACTGCAACAACAAAACTAGTAACGCATTGAGTAAAACGTTTATCTTGGAATATTAATTTTGAAAAATCTGAAATGATTTTGAATAAACAATAATTTCATATGCCAGATTTGCCTGAAATGAAAGAAAAGAAAAAGAATATTTGTCTTAAAAAGTCACGTCGAGATATTTTTTACATTCTAGAATGAAACTATCTTAAAGTGACGAAATTTATTAAATGTGTCCAGGTATCTTTGAGAGAAACTGTATATATGAATGCTATATATAAATTAAATTGACCCAAATTTCTTTCGGATTTTATAGCTGGTTATATAAGCCATAGCAAAAAACTTTTATCGAAATATATTGCTTCTGACAAGGAAAAGAGATGTTAATCATATTTTTTCTCAAAAATATAAGAAACAGATGATGTGGTAAGAAATTAAATTTCAAAAAGTTTCTGCCTTAGAGAATCAGTTTTATTTTTGTAAAGCATCACAGCTATGCTTTTATTACGTCTTATATTTTATATTATTCAAAGCAATACTTCATTTTTTATATGAAGAGAAAAAGTTATCAGTTATTCTATTTAACAGGTGATTCACTACTACATTTACGATCTTCTCGAAGCACTAAGACGAATTTGAATAATGTAAATATACATGCTCAAAAGCAATATCTCCATGCAATAGATGGCGCTGACTGCTTTGATATAAGAAAACTTGCAGTAAATTTCGTTCTTATACCAGGCACTGTCAGAACAGTCCCGTTCCTAGATACGAAACCTCTATCGTGCCAATTAATTTCAGCCCCCCCTCACTCTATAATACCTTCAATCGTTTTCTAAACCAGTGCATATAAACCTAAAAATTTAAGCAATTTTTGGAATTTACGATTTTGATTGTTATTCAAATTTACGCAAAAAATTTGATATATGCTTTTGAACGAATCGGCGACAATTAATTCATCAGTAAAATTCCGAATGTAAAACGAGTGCCGATTACAGACTTAATTTTCTTGGAAAAAGACGTCGCCTTATATTCTCGCAAATACGAAATTTAGCAAAACTCTTATTCTTCACATCACACCTGTTAAAGATACTTATAAGATAACAAAATATAAGATTATGTATATGTATATATAGTGAAACAATTTAAAAAGTAAAGTTCATTATTAAGTATTACATGTTTCATGATTTTTCCACTAAGTAAAATATTAAATTAAAATTGCAGTTTTCTTACTTGCAAGTTCTTCAATAATACCTTTAAGTTAATTTCTTTTGAAAACTCTTTCTTTATTGCAATTAATCCCAAGTTATTTAATCTCTCTTGGTATATCGCCGATTTTCAGTAGGATTAAATTATTTTTGGTTCAGAGAAAGTTCTTTCACCTGTTGCAATTGTGACTGGCTGAGTTAAATATATTCTTAAGAATAAATTAAATTAAGAATAATATTACAGTAAAGTTAGAAAATGATGAAATTAAATTATTTGCTTCATTAAATTTCTAAGTTTTAAAGGATCAGTTTTTATACAAGCCATCAATATCAACATCCCCAAATTTTGAATCTCCATTAGATACTTGCACGGAAATATCAAAATCTGAATACGAATTTTTAAAATCATCTTCCGAGATATTTCTAAATTCATTTAGAAATTTAAATAATGTGTTGCATTCATTTAAGGAGTCAAACCTATCTTGAATGGAATTCTATGCAGCATCCACAATTGTTAGGTAATATTGAACTTTAAATAATAATTTTGTGTCTTCGGTCTTTTTATCAGTGCATTCATGATCGAAAAGACGACCTTTCTGTGCCATTTAAAGAGAAATCTACTTTAATATAAAGATTAGTCGCTAATGCTGCAGCAGCATTAACGTATTTGCTTTAGGCCGCATCAGATCTAGCTGAATTTAGGAAAATGATAATTTTATCGAGTAGCTTGATGAATTCAGTAGTTGTTGATTTAGGAGCTAATCTAGTTGTTGACTTAGGAGCTGACCTAGTTGTTGACTTAGGAGCTAATCTAGTTGTTGACTTAGGAGCTAATCTAGTTGTTGACTTAGGAGCTAATCTAGTTGTTGACTTAGGAGCTANNCTAGTTGTTGACTTAGGAGCTAATCTAGTTGTTGACTTAGGAGCTACTAGCGACATTAATATTTCTAGGGATATCATCCCATATTAAAATTGAAGAAATAAACATAAAACTGGACACATTGCCCAGTCAAGATTTTACTGAAACTTTAGTTTTTATATCTCTGGAGCATTATTATTTCTGTTATTAAAACTATTATTTCTTATATTTTAACGTCAAAATCTACTGGTGATTTTTACCTGTGTGTATTTGCAGCGCTTTCAGCGACCACTCTCTCTTCTCTTTTTTGTCATGATTATGTATTTAATACAGAATCACTACATTTGGTTTGTTGTGCAAAGTAACAATAGCGAACACAACAAAATCGGTGCAAAAATAGAGAAATAATAGTTTGAACTCGCCATCTTCGAAATTAACTCCATTTAGACGGTACCGAAATAATAGTATTTCTCACTATGACCCTCAGCTGACTCGAAACAGGAATGTCGCTTTATCCCAATCATATTCTTCGAAACTCAGAAATAGTAAAAACCATCCAGTAAGGTCTCAAACCATTCTGTTCAATAGTATATCTCTATGCATACCCTCATATACATAGTACTGATGTGGTCCAGTCATTTCTTTACCATTTCTACAACAATGCAACCATTATCTAATACCATCTCCACCCCCGAAACACATA
This sequence comes from Araneus ventricosus, assembly GCA_013235015.1. NCBI lineage: Eukaryota > Metazoa > Arthropoda > Arachnida > Araneae > Araneidae > Araneus > Araneus ventricosus. The sequence continues at coordinate 598,310 of BGPR01000434.1, read as the reverse complement.
AATCTGAGAAAGGCATGTGGGAGCTCCCTAGTTCACGCGTATATTTGGTACTCAAATTTCATTTGTACCCCTGTTAAATTTTAGTGACTTTTTATTATTTTCTGCAGTAGGAGCTGAGTGAGCCCGATTTTGACGACACTGGTCTCACCTTTACTATTAGTTTTAAGACAGTGAAATGCAGTTGCAGAAAAAGAAGTGGTCATTCATGACCAAGACCATGCCCCTTGGCCATCCCCATACAGCATCAAGAGGATGCTACCCCCTCCTCTTACTTGCACGGAAGGATGCATCTGTTTTCTTATTTCGATTATTTGTAAAGAAAAGCTTCAGAAAACCGGTTTGAGTTTTTTCAATTTCTTTTTCCTCAGTTCGAGACAAAGCAACATAATAAAAAGCAGGCCACTTAAACTTCTTTTTTCTAAACCTAAACCTAATTTCCCGAAAACGGCAGCATAATTTAATCCTTTGCTTCTTCGCTCTTCGAGATCTTACTTGAATACAACTAAATGTGAAGCAAATAAAATTTGAATAATTTTCTATAATTTAGAAATACTTGGGTAATTTTTAAGAGTTGACGAAGATAGCAGCGGCCATCTTCGTGCATGCATGTCCGGCGCAGAAACGGGCCTGCGTCAGAGCCCACATACAAGTTCATGTATCATGCCTGCGAGTGCGAAGTGAAAAGTGCTTGCTCAAATGTTTTTAATGAGCTATAGGTTGAAAGGTCGCTATGAGGTAAAATGTGGTTTAGGCACGACGGAGATCTCCCTTATTTCATTCGTGTTGCTTGTCAGTACCAAAGCATGATACATGCACAACGGTGAAACAGACTTAGCGTTCTCGTACAATGGCTGACTCGATCGCCTGATCTAGCCTGAGTTTCTGCCTTCATTATTTTTTCTGAAGTCACCTGAAAACTATGATGTACACATTCCGTGGCAGTTCAGAGTAATATAGTCATATTTTATTAAGGCTTCGTCCAATATACTCGGAAAATCAAACCAGAATGTATCCATAATTCAAATGTCAGGCAAGTGTTTCAACACTTGGAGCAAACTTTCAACACATGTGGCCTCTGTGTGTCCGTAAATGTACCTCTTGTTGCACTTGTTATACATGCATGTATAACAAGTACAACAATAGGTACGTGGTTTGTTGATTTACGTTGTTTTGATTTTTCGTGCTCTTAGAACAGACGCATGTGTCGTTGACGTGTCCTTCCCTGAGGTGTTGTGCGATTGAAATTCGATTTTAATGTTTCTACTCCCTCCTGAACTTAGTAAACGTGGTAGCAAAACACATGTATATTACTTTCTGATTTCTACCTTTCGCTTTGTTAGACATCTTCGAGAAACAGATTTCTTGCTTGCTAGGTATTGAGAAATATATACTTCTCAACAACTTTTAATACATTTACCTTTATGATTTTATTTACTATATATTTAAATTCATACATATTACAGCTAAAGAAGTCAATTGTTTCACCCATGTGCTTTAAATTAATATTAACTTAACTAGTTACAATTGTCGTTTGTAACTAGTTACAAACGACAATTAAATTAATATTAACTGCCATATTCTTCCTAGAAATAATATTACCATTAAGAGTATGACAGTAGAATTAAATACCTTTCATCGAATTTGTTTGAGAGAGAAAGGTTTAAAATGTCTACCCACAGACAGTTATGTATTTCGCGAATATTTTCAATTAACTACATTAATGACTGTCGAACAAACTGTATTTGCACTACTGAGTAAAGTAATACTTTTGCATTAAAAGTTGGGGAAAATACAGTTATGGTGGTATTCACAAGCCTGAGTACAGAATAAATTTCTGAATTTATATACAAATACAGATATTCATGTATTAAAATGGACAAAGAAAATCGTCAGCAGATGAAAGCAGCAAATGCAGATTGGAAAGAGAAAATAGCCTCAAGTATCGAATACTGGTTTGGAAATCCATCTTAGAGAGATAGTTTTAATTACAGTCGCCAAAGATAAGCTTAACACAAACAAACATTTAAAACTAAAAGAAAAGTTATCATTATCCTTCGAGTTGATCGCTTTAACAATCTCAGCTGTAATTCAATTATCAACTAGAGCAGACACCACAAACTGAAGGAACAAAACAAATGACGCTAATTTCTAATTCGGGAAGCAAATGAACAACTACGATGCCACTTTGAGAAGATAAACTTTAATTGTCGTTTGTAACTAGTTTAAATATATTCTCGCTAATCTGATTACCAATTCTTTTAAAGTCAATAGAATTGATTTTTACATAGCTTTGATGAGTAAACCAATTGTTTCTGATGGGAAACTAGGTTGGATTGAACGTACTGAAGTCAGTAACGATAAAATAATCTGGTTTAGAAATATTTCTTTGAGAAAATTTATAGGAATGAATACACTACTGATTAATTTCAATCATTATTTATATTTCATGATAACTTCTTACAAACGCTTTTTCAACTATATCTAACAGGAATTTTGCTCGATGAAAAGGAAAATTTCTGACGGCAATTTTGTATCTTATTTTATGTTAAGTTACAACAGGCAGAATATAATAAACATTGCAATTAGGACGATTTAATAAAAATGTTCAATGTAGATTTATCTGTAAGTTAGACCAAGTTATCTTAACAAGCGGAATGCCTTCATAAAAATACACCATCAATATTTGTATATTGGATTCTTGTAAATAATATCTACGTATCAGACCCTTGTAAAGAATATCGGCATATCAGATTTTCGTAAAGAATATCGGCATATCAGATTTTTGTAAAGAATATCTGTATGGTATATTCTTACAGAAGACTTCAACTATACACCAATAGAATTTTGCACAATTAAATGAAAGAATTCAGATAGCAACTTCGTATCGGAATTTTGAGTTCAGTAAAACATGCTGTATATAGTAAACAAACACAGTTAGGATCATTCAACAAGCCTGTACTTATGTATAATATTTTCTATACATAAAGTCAAGAAATCTGAAATATTTACCTAATATTTATCTATACATAAGGTCAAGGCGTATTCATTCACGGAAATACTTCATAAAATTAGACCAAGAATATAAACGTAAAGAGTTCATTGCTAGTTTTAGAGAATAAATTATCTGTATGGAATTTATATTTTCTTGTAAATATTCCACATGAACATTTCTAGTTTTAGAGTCACCTTTCACCAAATTAAAAATGAAGAATATTTTTCGAATTGCGTGTTCAAGAGATTTGGAGAATTTTTCTTAACACTCTGTTTCTTATTTTATGCCAAAGAACTCAGTTCACGCGAAGGATTTTACCTATGCAAGAAGCTACCCAAAACGAGATTCTGGGAAAGGGGCCTTGAAGAATGAGGCAAGAGATAGAAACAAAACTTCGGGTAGGCGGAAATATTTCCAACAAGCAACGCATCCAGCACGAGACTTTTACTACTTTCTTCTTCTTTCAGAAAAAGAAAAATCGAAAAGAAAATGGTGAAATAGATAGATATACGTCGAGAAAAGTGAAGAATGCAGCCGAAAACGAAATGGCGATGTGTAGTAGCTCGTTGAAGTTGCATAGTTTGTTTCTGACTTGAATAAAATGCGCGCGGAGTTCACACAAATTTACTGTTTTCCAGCTTTACGCGTGTTTTTACAAGTTTTGACTCCTTGTGTAATGCACCAAGTCTGGATGGGAAATCTCGAAGCAGTTGAAATCTTTGAAAGGACTTTTATTTCCTTCCTTTTCAGAGTAAATGGATTTCGTTGTTCTGCTTCAGCAAATTCTGCTGGAAACTAAATATTTCAAAAGGAAACATTTTTAAAATACGGTACAGAGAAGAAGAAAAAAAAGATTCTACACGTTTCCGCTTAATGCATTTTATTTCGTAACATGAATTTAAATTAAGTTATCATTACCGAAATATGACATTTTTTTATTCACTTAACTTTTTGTTTAAGATGAAAAATAAATACCAAACAAATTTTAATCTTGTTAGGTTTTTCTAAATTACATGATTTAAAAAGCAGTGAATCTTCCATTCATACACTTAGACATTTTTTTTTAATAGTGAACATTTTAGAGTGTAGAAATGGAAGTCTGAATAAATTATTGCTCTTATTTTCTGTGTTCAATGAACAGTAAATTCACGAACTTCATTGAAAATTAAATAATTTTTCATTTTTTTTCTAATCAAAACTAAAAAATAAATCATATTTCTTACAAAATATTATTCAATTCAATTTAAATTTTTAGATAGTTCCTTTTTCAAATGTTAAAACTGATTAAATTTTAAAATATTCGAATATTTTTTTTTCAATTAGGTAGTTACTATATAAAACTCTCCTAGGCTTTAATTTTAGTTAAACAAGAAATATCAGAAGGCACTTTATGTTTGTATTAAATTTGCCAACTGGATTTAATTAATCTCACTTTCCTTCTGAACAAAATATGATAAATGATTGGAATGATATAAATAATTGATAGGTTGTGTGGATTTTGTCACAGTCATCTCATTGGATTCGGTTCGAAATTCACTTGAACTAGAAAATAACAATAATTTATAAATTTGGATAATTTTTATCAACTGAATTTAATTAATCCTTCTTTCCTATTGAACAGAAAATGATTAATGAATGAAATGATAAAAATATATGATAGTAAGTCTGGAATTTGTTACAATGGTCTCTTTTAATTCGATTGAAATATAACTGCATAAGATTGCTTTTTTTATGGAAATGGAAACAGAGAATTGATTTCGATATTAATCATTTCTCTTATTCATTCAAAACAAAAATTCTTTCTAATTTTAAATGTGTGTATTTCATATTTCTATTTTGATACAGTATGAGGGATTTTCGGCGAAGGACCTCGGAATTCTAAATCATAATCACATGACAAGTGCGTCACAAGAGTCGGGATGCCCCTCTCCGAACTTCAACACTGAGAGGGCGTTAGGTTTTATCTTTTACCCTGATTGACAAGGAGTGCCCTAATCAGCTTCAGACAGATCTGCAGGGAAAATGATTAATTTTATTTCTTGAAATGATGAGAGCAAAATACTTATAAAAACATTAGTTGAAACTCCAGAACATCTACAACAGAGACAAGAGGTGTGAAGGATATTATTAAATAGTTGATGAAACTATAATTCCAACAGTTTTTAAGCAACCTCTTTCGTCCTAAATTCAGTAGCCTTCAAAATTGTGGTAATCATCTAAGTCATTTGGCGTTTTGTGAGGATTAATGATTTAAATAAAGCTAGCTGGATAGATAAAATTGATTTGAATTAAAATAATTTTAGAAGTGCAAACGATTCTCTTGCAAACTTAACTGAAGAATTTTTTATGATAATTCGAGAATCTTTTCTATACCAAGTACTGTATTCATTCCGTTTCCTCTGGCTGCATTAACGCAAAGATAACAGAAATTTTGTTCCATATGTATTGAAGTTTATTCCGTTACTAATTAAAGTAATTGACCTAATGGAATGATTTACAGGATGTGTTTCCAAAAACTCAGAAGACAGTGGAGTTCACTTACAATGGGTTAAGGCGATATCGTGACACTTTGCTTCATAAATTGCGAGGTTCCTGCTTCGTCTACTGAAAGCACCTCTTGACTGCGTATCATGGCTCGACACTTGTCTCAGTGCTGGATTACTTGACTGCTCATCTAATCATAAAGTGGAAGCATCTTCCGACACAATAATTCTGAAATATCGCCGCGTAAATGTTCCATATTAACTTCTCCATTTTGCTCCACTAGAATAATCAGAGATTTCAGGAATGTTCCAGGAGTAACATGAAACCATAAGATAAATGTCAGCTTCATGCAAACTCCGGTTTTCAGTTCATTACGAGGTAGCAATTCGCTGGAATCCTACATAAATCTGTGACGTAATTCCAGGCTCTTCAAGTGCGGTGTCATATCTGGGTTTGGATACAGAAATACGGCATTTATACAGCTTCGATAAATGATTTAACTTCCTTGGGTGCTATATACTGAGAGAACCTGTACTTTGCGCTATAAAATTAATGAAATCATTCGTCACTTTATTTGATGAATCCCCTATTATCAAAATTGTACTTCGTGAAGATCGTAACCATTAGTTGTGAAGATTTAAATTTTTGACTATAAACAAATAAATCTAATAATGCTTGGCGAATGGATTACTTTATGTTATTTTTTAGTTTCATTGTTTGAATTGATAAAACTGCAGAATTATCTGCATAATATTTGTTTTCTGCTTGGTTCAATTTAGAACTCGAAGCCTTTGTTTTATAGTATTGGAAGGTTATTGGTACTAATTTCTTCTTAGACTTTTTTGAAACTCATCAATATTTATCAATGCTATAACATATTATCTTATTTACATAAATAAACGTTTTCGCAATAATTCTGCTAATTGGTAATATACAGTAATTCAGGGTTTCTGAGCCTTGCATTATGGTCTCACACAATATAATGAAGCAGAATTTATTGTGCGAGAGAAGGCAGATATTAAACGGTTTTGTTACATTTTCGAATATTTGTCAGCAAAGAAAATCATAAGACAAGTTAAAGACTGTTGAATTAACCAAATTTCTATATATGGCTTATTTTTTAAATCTGCAATTTGTGTGTGTGTTTCATTTATTTTTATCTATTTGAGCTTCGTTTCTTGGAGTTTCATCAACAAAAGGGACGGAGTTAAAAATATATAGCAGACTAGAATCAACCTTATCCGCTTCCACTTGTACTGAGGAAAAACCATCCATGTTTCCTCATACATCTCTAATGCAACCATCAAAGTGGAAAGAATTGTTCAAATCATTCACCGGCGCTAGAATTCCAATCATTTACTGAAAATTGAAAGGTAATTGTTATAATACGATCTTTCGTGAAATCAAATGCATTTCACGCACTTTGAGTTGTTCCAAAGTAATGACAGAATTGACATCCCTTCCGCTCAGCTCAGTTTATCCAGATCCTATTTATATACCTTCATCAAAAATCCAAAGAATACAAAGCGCTTACGTGTCAATACCCAACACTGCTGTTAATTAAGCACACAAACCCTTCCTTTGTTGACAATAACAGCAACTCTCATTTTCCCTATCGATAATGCAACTCCTCTCGTATGTCATTTATAAACTCCAAAGACACCTAATTTTCTCTTTCACTGACTTTTTCGTCCGCAAATATTTAACGTAAAGTAAGCATTCCTGCACAAACCTTTCCGGAGGGTTCCCCTAATTAATAGCGGAGGCCGATATGCACTTGTTAGTCTCATAATAACATTAAATGTCTGACAAAGTTTTTATTTTATCTCTATACTTTTCCATGAAAAATTATCGAATGTAGCAATGATAATAATCCACTAAGTTGTTCTTTACTGAAGTGATATGGTTGACTGATTACGGATAATACGGTAATGAGTCCTCTTTCAACACACTTGTGGTTTCATAAATTAAGTTTATAATGATGGCAACTAGTTACGGAGCCATCAGAGTAATCAAAACGTTCGAAGAATTTGGTCATAAATTTTGTTTGTACGAAACAGAAGAATTTTTAAAAAATCTTCTACTTAATTTTTCTTTAAAGCAGATAAAAGTGCTTGCTTAAGCGTTAATGTCTTTAATGAAACTGGTAATAAATTAAGAGAGTTCCTAAAAATACTAAATAAGGTTCTAATTTTCGGAAACCATCCATTTATTATTATTGATCTTCAAAGAATAGAGTTTGTAAAATATATAAAGCTAACTCAGTTAAGCAAAAAGAATACAAGATTATATTTAGCCTAATATCAATTAGTTAAAATTGATTTTAAGAACGAAGTTTTATCTTTGCCTAAGACTTTTATTTTCAAATACTTTATTGATATATAGAATTTGAAATAGTTATTGCAAAGATCTGTCTCAAGGAAGAAGTACAATCAGTTCTACTCAAAGCTCAAATGTTTAAAATGCAAATGGATTTCAATTCAACAAAAAAAAGTAAATCAGTCATCATATATTGAAAAGTTCACGAAGAAAAAAAATATCTTCTGGCATGATGGAAAAAACTTCATGAAATTTAAGTTCTTTATTCTTTGGCTTTGATGTGTTTCTCAAACGGCTTGATTGATTTGTCTGTCTGGAATTAGAATTATCGCATTTTTAAACTTGATTCCTGATTAAATCTAGTTGATATTATGGCTGCTATTTGACACGAAAATTACGTGGTATACATAAATATCAAGCGTTCTGAGAGTTCTTATTGAATCAATTTGACAATACATTCGCAAAACAGGAAGTGTTATCTACGTAGATAATAAGAAAATTAAGTTAAGTGTTTGACACTAGAACGACAGGGAGCCTTCGTTTTGACCCCAAATGCATTTCAAACGCTCATATTTCCTTTCTTTATTCTTCTATTTTATCCGTTCATTGACTTTGCCAAATTATTCATAAAGAATATGTAAGAGAAAAGTTATTTGTTCCCCTCTTTATTATCGATAATATAAATGCTTATACTTAGAAAAACAGACTACGGTCATTTTGATCGCTAAACATATACCACACCCTATTAGTCCAGTAAGTCTGTCAGAAAATAGGGGTTTGCTGTGCAAAAGGTCGGGTAGTTTTGAATTTTGGATATGTTGTTAGAGTGTTGGGCGCGTGACGTAAAATCCAAGTTTTCGACCTCGTCACGCCAAGGCGCGCCACTGCACGCCACTTGAACAAAACATTAAAATTTGGATCTTTTCTAAATTTTTTCACAATATCTCCAGAACGGTTGGTTCTAGAGATATTGTGTTGGTTTCTTACAGAAAATATTATCCTTCACAATTTTAAAGTAGAGTAAATTTGTCCCAGTTTGAGCCCAAAATCAGCTCTGTAACTTCAATAATGACTAAGACACAGGCTTCCAAAAAATCACGATTTTCTCAGAAATTTATAAAAATTGTTATTTTTCGTCAATTTTTGTTGAATATGTCCTAAAATAATATAAGGTGGTTTTCCCAACACATACCATTCCCCATAAATGATGTGCTGATGTCAATAAGCAGTGATGTAATAGGAACGGCGGATGTTAATTGTTACTTGTCTCACGAACTTGGTTGCGAGGGAATCTCCAGAATTGTTGGTGGCAACTTCGGAAACGTTAAATTCAAGCGTAAAGATAAAGTCATTACACTTGCTTCTGTTAACAACAGTGCTAAAATTGGGAAAGAAAAAACTACTGTGGACCCACTAATCCTCTTTCACAGAATTTGTGTAGCCAAATAGTCAGATGAAGACTTGAAAATGTTTTTCACATTTGAACTGTCACCTTTCCCTTTGTCACTGTTTAATGAAGAGGGAATGCGAAAGGGAACTAAATCGTCTCTGTTTTCAGCGTTCACACCAACCAAAATTGATGCTGTCCAAGGTAAAAATAATTTTGTAGAGGTGGATGGAGGCCACTTACTTCACAAAGTTGTTTGGCAGCGGAACATGAATTTCGAGGACATTGCTAAGAGTTATCTGACATACTTACAAACACATTATGGATCGAACGTAACCGTAGTGTTTGATGGATATCCTTCTGATGTCAATGGAAATAGCGCCAAAAGTGCAGAACGCATTCGACGAGCAAACTTACATTCATCACATGAGATAATCTTCAATGAAGCCACATGTCCAGAAACTTCTCAAGAACGATTTTTAGTAAATGAAAGAAATAAGATGCGTTTCATTGACCTCTTGAAACAGTTTCTACAAAAAGCAAATGTAACAGTTAAACAGGCAGTAGAGGATGCAGACGTACTAATTGTTGAAACTGCTGTTTCTGTTAAATTTCAGTATAACAATATTTTCGTGGTTGGTGAAGGCATTGACATTTTACTCCTTCTAACGGGGTTAGATCCAATGAAAGAGAACTTGTACTTCCGAAAATGTGGAAAAGGGAGGCCGCCTGATATGTTATACACTACAACGTCATTTACATACAAATTCAGCAGAATGATTTTGTTCATTCACGCTTTCAGTGGGTGTGATACTTCAAGTGCACTATTCGACCATGGGAAAACAGAATTTTGCTTTTTTTTAAAAAAAAACCGACACCTGGAAGAAAATAATACAAGTATTTTTCAACTCTGAAGCTGCCATTGACCAAGTGGCTAAGGCAGGAGAAACTTTTCTAATTCATTTATATGGAGGTAACCCCAGAACCTCTGCATGTGATTTCAATCACTTGGCTACACGCTGTTTACCCAATCAGCAACTAAAGCAAGGTCCACTCTAGCACGTTTACCCCCAACCGTAGATGCAGCATGATTTCATGCCTTAAGATCTTACCTTCAGATACAGAAGTGGTTAGGACACGAGAAAAATCCTCTTGAATGGGGCTGGGTACCTACCCGATTCGGCCCTCCCCACGCAAAATGGAAAGGGATGCAACTCCTGAATCCCTTTTGAAAATTATATCTCGCAACTGCAAGAAAAAGTGCAAGAAAGTTGTGGTTGCCGGAAAGCAGGTCTTATATATTCTTCCCTGTGCACTTGTTCTCTGGGAGAAGCTTGCGAAAACGTGTCAGACATCAATCTACTTGAGGACAGCATTGAAGATGAAGACGGCAAGCTATCGTCAATAAATAACTTTATATACGAAGATATAGGAGATTTATATCTTCAGCTGGATTAAGAGAACAAGGAGCAGCAGACAGATCTTGAAGATTTCCGTCCTGGCCCGTCAAAAAGGCAAAAACTTTAAATAGCATATATTATATGATTTACGTCTAACAACTACTGCCCAAGTTTTAACTTTTGTTATATAAACTTAGTACATATTTTTTGAGACTATTTAATTGTTTTATGATGCCAAAAATTTCTAAATCGTTCTTTCGTTGAACAACTGCATATCTTGAAATATAAGTCGTAGAAACATCCTATAGTGCTTTATTTATAGCAAATTTACTCGCCTTTAAAATTGATCCATATGAAGTATGCTCTAAAAACCTTATATTAGTTTAGGATATATTCAACAAAAATTGACGAAAAATAACAATTTTCATAAATTTTTAAGAAAATCGTGATTTTTTGGAAGCCTGTGTCTTGGTCACTATTCAAGTTACAGAGCTGATTTTGGGCTCAAACTGGGACAAATTTACTCTACTCTAAAATAGTGAAGGATAATATTTTCTGTAGAGCCAACCGTTCTGGAGATATTGTGAAAAAATTAGAAAAGATCCAAAATTTTGATGTTTTGTTCAAGTGTCGCGCCTTGGCGCGACGAGGTCGAAAACTTGGATTTTACGACACGCGCCCAACACTAACAACATATCCAAAAATCAAAACTACCCGACCTTTTGCATACCAAAATGTACCATTTTACTGGACTATATGTTGTTTTTTCTACTCTAGTTTTTGTTTTGTCTACTCTGTTGTTTTTTCTACTCTTTTAATGTTTTGTTTTGCAACGATGATTTGATGAGAAGGAATATAAATGACGGGAGGTGAAAATTGCAATTCCTAACATTTCCTTCTGCGTTCGAATCATCTGCTTTATTCAAATGACAGATATGTTTTTCTTTGGATGTTCTTCGCCTGTTCTATCATGCATTTTCTCTCATGATGCCGCGAAGAGTCATTGGTAAAAGATTGTTGCCGGAAATAGAAATTTTACAAATATTGCATAATTTATCTGAAACCGATTCTGTTCTGATGAAAAATTTGATTTATCAGAAAATGCATTCCTGGCAATGAAAGTAAACTAACTTTATCGGACGAATGTTTTACAGAAATTGCACAAAACGTTCAACACAAATTGCACAAAACGTGCACGCTGTGAAATGTACAAGGAAAGATGTGCTTCAATCATTCAAGCTCAAACAGGGAGAACTGTCTTCAGACAAAGTTCTCAAGCACGATAACATTACTCAGACTGATTACCAAGGAAAGAAAAACCAAAATCTTCTATTGCTACACTCGAAGTTCATATTAAAATTAATTTTATATATTTGAGATTAATTTTACACAAAAATACTAGTGCTCCGATAGATGGAAGTATTTGAAACTCAGTAAACAGTCATACCACTGTAATCAAAGTCAACACAAGAAAAATAATGTATTCTAATTGGGGCCAAATACGCTTATTTCTTATATTTGACAGCATTTCTTATTTCAAAACTCTAACATTCTTCTGAAAGAATTCTTTGATCATGGTTCATAAGAGTTTGGATGAAATGTTTCTAATTTAAAGAATGAAACGTATGATTCTAAGTATTTTAGCAGTAGTTTCACTGAAATTAATGTTTATGAATGTATCATGCTGGTGAAACACAGCATGAACTACTAAATGTCCTCGCATCCATTTGTCACCAGTGGCTTAAATAGGTTAAATGGCGCTAGGGTTACAGTATTTTTAGGCGCTCTTTCATACAAAGCTTGAAAAGGGAAAGAAATGCATTACTAGTTTGCCATCACTGCACGTTAAAACTGATTCAAGGGAATGGAGTGGTATTACGATGGAATCGATCACTATGGAGTGGTATTACGATCACTATGAATTTTGTTAGAAATGAATAATCTTACTCAGAAGGGTCCTTTTTTCTCTCATTCTCATTATTTTATGCAAATTAATTAAGTTTAAGTAAATTCAAATTAAATAAGTCAACTGGATTATTTAAATTAAATAAGTTTAATAAATACAAGTATGATGATTTTTCACATTTATTTGTTTTCACAAACTTCAGATTAAAAGTTATTTCTGATAAATTATAAAGAAGTAAAACAACTACAATTATATAATCATTATCTGAATGTATATCGTGACCTTATCGTCCACTGTATATTCGAATGTCTTGAGTTCAGCAAATGTAACTCAGAGCTATATAAACTATATAATCTATATAGACTAATATATATTATATTATATATAATATATATATATATTAGTCTAATATATAATTATAATAAGACTTATAATAGAGCTATATAGACTATATGGAAAAAAATCATTGAATTTTTTGAGCTACTCCAGATACTTATAAGTTCAATTCTTAACTGAAATAACTACGCATTTGTAATTATATAAACATAGTATATTTAATTTAATTAGGTGGCAAATAAGCGTTCCATGAGAAACTACAGATACTTATAAGTTCAAGCTTAATTGAAAAATCAACATATTTTTAATTATATAAGCATAGTATGTTTAATTTAATTAGGTAGCAAATAATTTTTTACACCAAAATATATGAAATATAAAAGCATATCGGATTCTAGTTTTTTCAAAATATATTCAATACATTAAATCTGATTCATTTTTTTCTTTGAGACAGAAAACTTTCCATAAATATAATTACAAAAAAAATCCAAAAGGCATAGACTCCAACTAGCAATTCCACGATTAAATTTATAAAGCATAATTCTTTTCCATTCTCCAACTTTTCTAACTCCCGTATACATTCCAAGTCTGAATTTCGAATCCTCATGCGAGTTGACAGTGTTTGCCCTTCAAAAGAAAAGAAACAATGTTTCCAATTGATAAACGGTCTGCGTAGAAAAAGATTTGTCAAATCTCTGTCAACTTACAATGTCAACTCGGTGACTAATAGCCATGCTAAGCTAAATCGCTGGAACAAATGTCGTGGAAGTACCCCAGAAAATACCGAAATAGACAGAAATTATACAGAAAGTAGGACATGCATTTTGAAGTTTTCTTCTTACACAGACTGCAGCTCTGTTAGTCAACAAGAAATGGGTTTGGGAGGAATGTTCTTATAAATCCTTTTTTTCTTCTTCATCTAGATTGAGAAACAACTCAAAGTAAACAAAACCACGAATAAATATTTGAAGGAGGGCATTACTGTCGAATCAGAGGAAAATATCTATCTTCAAGCTTTTTTTAAACATTAAGTGCCATTTCTTGTTTCTCTCGTTGCCTGAAACAAGAGATCCCTCTGATACCTCTCTTTAATATAATTTATTCTTTCCATGGAATGACATATTTTATTTTATGTAATACGAGGGTTATTAGGAGCGCACTTTACGATTTTAAATAATGGTTAATTTATAATGGAAACATTTTGGTTTAACGCTTATGTTACAAACATAAACGCCACATCACCATAAAATCATTTGACTTAAAGCACATTTAAAATTGTTTGGTATAATCGTGTAAAATTTCTATTTATTCCAGAATATTCCCCTGTATTCTCGTATCCATATTTTAATTGTATAATGTCCGAATAAATTAGGCACTTCATTCCATTTGCTTGCCTTTGAATTAGCAATAAACCTTTATATAAATCCATTTTTTACTTAGCCATAATTAAAACGTACTCTAGCATACTCCTATTCTTTCTCCACCAATGCACGTATTCTCTTTCTCTGCAGTTTATTTTGTGTCATTATAGTGCAATTCTTCTCAACCACACACAGTAACTCAGTATAATTCCTGGCAAATTCTTAAACCCATGTTGTTTTTTGCCATAGATGCGTTTTGTAACAATTTTACTTCCTTCAATTTATAGCAAGAAATTCTTACTCTTATTTCCATCGTATACTCTAATCCTTACTTCTCATTTCCCTTTTTTGAATCTTAATATTAAATAGATACCGGCGTCAAGTCTAATTGTGAGGCTGCATCTGCATTTCAATCCAATGCAATCTTATAATATAAGCACGTGAAGAATAACTAGCGGCAACGGCCTCAACAGTTGTAGAGAAGGTCGCTTCTGTAAAGTCACCATTGTAACTCTTGTTACAGGTTTCTGTGTATATATTTTGATATAACATAGTAATTTTTTTTCTTGGATCAATAAAGATTCTACGCACGCCCATCCAAATTGCAAACCCGAGATTTTTCGTCTCTGGAGTGAGGGGTGTGTCGTAGTGGAATTAATGAATGAATGCTCCACAGCAGATTTTGCGTACTATCGAAACTCGTGTCAACAACATTTATTTTTAAATTTTTCAGCTCTCAAGTGAAGATGTTAATGATGTGAAAAAATAAATCTAAATATACACTTTTAAAAAGAAATGTATTTTTTTCTCTTTGGGTTCTAAAGTTTAATTATCTCATAAATTGAAATATTAAAAATAATTTAACTATATTTTAAGTTTTTTTTATTAGAGCAAAAACATAATTTTAAACAATATATCATTGGAGAATCAAATTAAGTAACAAAAAATCCCTTTCCGGCAAGCTTGAAAGCAAAGGTAGATTCCTTACGCTAATGTTAGAAAAGTAATGAAATATTACATATTGATCAATACAGACATAGCCAATGTCTTTATTGTTTCTACACATTGCAATATTTACTCTGTGATTCTGTTTCCATGACATTTAATTTTTTACTATATCAAGGTTTTATCATTCCATTTTTCATTCCAAAAGGTTATGCTAGATGTATTGGTCAGTAAATTGGATAACACATAATCATTCAAAAGGTAGAAATCATAAAGAAATAAACATCCCAGCAGTGCATATATCCCCTAGATAACATTAAGCCAACCTATCTAAAACAGTAGCAAGAAATTGACACTTGACATGGATGAAGAACGACTCTATATTAGTTTATTTAATCTAAATTACCATATAATTGTGCGAACATTACTTCGTCATATGGTAAAATCACATGAAACATTTAAACATTACTAGAATGGGCTCATTTAGAGAACTCCCTGGTTACAGAGATAATAGTCACTAAATTCTTAATACGTAAGAGAATAAAAATTATTAAACATTGTGAGTTCCAAATTTAGTGTTTAAAGCATATGAATGCAGCCATTTTGAACAGGAAATTTAAATCTCCATCGACAGTTAAAAGCAAATACTCAGGCAGAAAACCCCAAAACAATTTTAAAGTTAATGTGATGTTTTTCAATATAAAAAAGGATACAGGGAGCTCTTATATATCTATCTTTTTGGCTATTTTATATTAAATTTATTAAACAAATCTTGCTACAGCCATGTTTAGTTAAATATGAAATTAAAGTAATCTGTCAAATTAACTAATTGTCAAATTAACTATTAAAATTAACTGTTTGATTAATTAATATTAACTATTTACCTAAATAAATTTAAAAATTTAGTGAATTGTGACGATATCTGCACTAAAACCTTCTTTGTGGCTTATAGTATATGCCAGCAATCTTAATCTTGAAATGATCTAATAATTGTCTAAATTTAAATAAAAGTTATTGTGTCTGTATGTATGCTCCACATCTCCTAAACCACTGGACTGATTTCAACCAAACTTTGCACACTTTTTATTTAAGACAAGAGAAAGTTCACCTTAACTTTTCAAAGCCCAAAAGTTACTTACAATTTCAGTTAATTAAAAATTAAGCAAGGAGTTTTTCCGCGATATCTTTGGAAACTATTTTTACACCTTACTAAATTTTTTTAAAAATTAGCATTTCAGTGACAAAAATTTCATTTCCATACAATTTGTTTCTCTCGTTTTAATATTTTTCCAAAATGAATTTTATACAGAATTCGTAACTATATTCTTTATTGTTGAAGAAGAAGAATAATACGGATATATATAGTTGCCAGAATACATTCACAGAATTCTGGACTAATACTAAAAGAACATTTTAAAAGTAGACGATTAACAATTTATATCAGGACCAAATAATGATTTATTTATTTTCATTCTTTAAATTAATGAATAATTAACTAGTTAATTTAATTGTTTCAAAATATTCATTGAAACCTTTCTTTCTTTTACTTTAGTAATTGTTAACGAAATTTGAAGTACCTATATAACAAATAATAATTTATGAAGAAAACAACTCTTTCTAAAAATCGTTTGTTTCAATTGATATTCTCATTTTAATTAAAAAAGTTTCAGATCAGATAAGGAATTTGTGTATTATAATTTTTATACAATAGTAGTTTTTACATTTAAAATAGTAGACATGAAAGCATTTTAATCCGGAGCAAAGCCAAGTATGTCAGCTTGTTTATCGTACAAAAAGTGGAAGTGAATGCGGCTGATGGGAGCACATAACTTCTAAGTAATTCTTGCTGTCAAAAAAACTTTCAGTACAAAAGTAGTTGGTTATGATAATGTGATAATTCTCCTAATTGAATTTTTTTCCTATCTTTAGTCGTAAGACAGCTATGGGGAAATGATAAAATGGGGAGGGGATTGAAAGTGGCATTTTAGCTCATAACTTCTAAAAAAATTGTAGCTATCAAAAAAGTTTCAATACAAAAGTTGTTTATTATAAAGAGGCAATAATTCGCCTATTTTGAGTTTTCATTCTATCTTCAATCGTAAAGGAATTATGGGAAAATGAAATTTTCAGTCCCCCACCGTTTCCACCCCCTTTTACAAACTCACCCATCTACAAACTCGGTCGATATATTCACGGAACTTACAACATATCCCTCGCCGGTTAAAATCTAATCAAACTTACTCTAGTTATCGTGTTCAGAAGATAACATGGGCAAAAGCTTTATATATATATATATATATACATCTCTACTAATAATAAGGAAAAGAACATTTCGCCCTCTATTCTCATAAGGATTAGAGCTGCAAGAATGAAAGCGGGTGAAAGATACTGCAAATGACGAGAGCTTTCCAACAAGGGGCAACATGCATAGGTTAAAACGTACTTTAAGTTAGGGGGAGAGGAGGGCGAGGGTGGGAAAATCACTTTTTAGCTCATAACTTCTAAGCAATTGTAGCTATCGAAAAAGTTTAAATGCAAAATCTGTTCGTCTAATTTGAATTTTCTTTCTATTTTCAATTTTTAAAGGAATTATGGGAAAATGAAAATTTCCACCCCTTTGAGCTGGATAGCCCATCTACGAACTGGACTGAGATATTCACTATCCTTATAACATATCCCATGCTGGTTAAATTTACATCAAAATTACTCCAGTTATCGTGTTCACAAGATAACATGGGAAAAAGCGTTATATATATATATATATATATATATATATATATATAAACTTTTTAACGAAGGGTAGTTTTGTGTTCTAGGGGTCATGATCGGTGGAGATCTGTAGAAATGTTTCGAAAGTCTTGTCATGAGAACCACTGCAATAGGTAGACTTCCTATAAGGAATCTACCTAAAAAGAAGACACTGATTTGGATTCACTGTATAGTCAAAGCCATTATAAGTCGTCCTTCAAATATATTTATTTCAAATTATTTATTTATTTATTAAATTTATTATATTTTTGTATATATCATTGGTTGCGGGAAATATATTAAAAAATCACTATCTATTATTTTCACATTTTTTAACCTATAACAGTTCGCCTTATCCTATTGCATTGTCCACGTTTCAACCGTGAAAGTTCTTCTTATTTTTAGATTCTTGTCGTTTCGACTGACCTACTTCGAAGAACACGATATTCTCATCTTTTCACTTTTTTACAATATATCGGCCTTTACCTTCTAAAAAAACTTCATCAATACATTTTAATCTTTAAAATATTCTTTTTACCACAGTATGTAATTTTTTTACCATTTTTACAGTTTGCCTCGGTTTTTTAAACTGTATCTTTTCTAAAGAATTTGAAACAAATCCTTCTGGTTCAATGTAGTCAGAAGGGTCTCTTGCTCTAAAAAATACCACCGAAAAACAACACTGAATTCTGAATCACCCTGCAAATTGATTTTAATCATCTGGACACTCTGTGTCTTTTTACATAAAGCGAATTCAGCTAAGTTTTTTCAGATATTTACTGCACTAATTGTGATAAAGATAAATAAATGTAAATCCAATAAATAAGATACCTTATACAAACAACGGAAATATGCGTAAAATACAAAAACAAACAGGGCTGTATTGTTGTGTCTCCAGAATAGACTGATCTAGAAAAGATATTGATCGCTTGTTTTGATTTTCATGATTCTGACTCTGAGATCTGTTTATCGCAAAACTCTCGTCTTAGCTTCAGGCAGAACGCAATCCACGAAGTTTGCGAGAACATCAAATTTCCCATATAAAGGAGTTTCCAGTAGAGACGACGACCCAGAGCTAAGGAAAAATTTTATGTTCGCTTGAATTACGCTTGTTTCGAATTTCAGCTTACTTTTCCTGCATTTTTCTCCGATGATGATGTCAGTTGCAGTTACGTGTTCTCCGTCTCAGATTCGTAAATATGTAGATTGGTAAATTAAAAAGTAACAAGCCAGGATAGAATAAATGAATTCTTTCTTGGAACGTCGCATAAAACAGCGACATTTGTTTTGATTCTGGAATTTAAATTCCTAGTCAGAATTTAAAATCATGTTTCGAGGAAAGGTACAGAAAAGCTTTCGAATAGGATACGAATGTACTTTTTAAAAAATAATTTTGAAGTTGAATTGAAAAATCAAATGGCTTTTGGAAATATCCATATTTTGACAAAACTTGCTGCTTATTTGAAAAGAAATACATATTGTAATAAAATCCGTAAAAAATACTGTATAATTCATGACTTCATTAAATATTTACAGATTTTATATTTGGAAGGTGTTTTTTTTCGGGGGGGCGGGGTAAATTTTTTCCAAAAACTTGCGTTTGTCTCTACCTTTTTAGTTTCTGGGAATTTATTATCTCAAAAGGATAGTGAGTAACCCATAATTAACTTCACTTACATATAAAACATATACAAAGGAAAATAAATTAAATAAAATTTTATTGAAATAAGTGCCCCATGTTAAAAAAATATTATTCTACACTTTTATTTTACTTTACCTTTTTCACGTTTGTATAGAGTTGATTTAGTGGCAATATTTTTAAATTATCTACATTTGTATATTCTTGATGATAATACATTATTTTAATACTTGTGTAAGTTTGAAATTTTGTATACTTATGTGTTCTCGTAAACAATTTACTTCTTTAATATCTTCAGGATTTAGTTCTAATTAAACGATTGATTTAATTAAATTTTGATTCTATGCCTGTGGCAACACTCAGCAGTGAATTTAAGAAAAAGTTATTCTAAGATTCCATAAAACGTATAATAATAAATTATAAATAAAAAATTAAAAAGTAGAGAATAATTAAAATAAAATATTCTACTTTTAGTATACTGAAAAGGTGTGTTTTTAAAAACGTTTTTATTCAGCTTAATTAATAATATATAGTAGTGAATTTAAGAGAAATTTATTTTAAAATTCGTAATACATATAATAATAAATTACAAATTAAAGATTAAATGGTAGAAAATAATTAAAATAAAAAATACTATTTTTAGTACGCTAAAAAAGCATTTTTAAAAACGTTTCTATTCAGCTTAATTAATCATATATAATATCCCTTAGGCTAATATATATAAAGTTATAATTTCTTGTTCAGTTTTGATCTTAAAGAAATTATACGCCTTCAACAGTATCCATTATCTGTATTTAAACCTCTGAAAGTAATCATAGTTTCTTTCAACATGCATAATAAAAGCAAAATTTAATTTTAAGTAACATAAGTAAAAGAATAGGATTTTAGTTTTTAAGATAAGAGCATTTAATTTTTTTGTGTTTCCTAAAGGGATTTGAAAATAAAATACTATTTTCAGAAGCTTATGAAAATTGTTAAGTATTTTTTCTAAGATTTAGGTGCATTCTTAAAAAGTAATGTCTAATTTTCTAATCTTTTATTAATTCAAAAATATCGCGAGGCATATTTTAAGGAACAGAAAAAGTGTACAAGAAGAAAGTGCAGATGTGATTTAAAAAAAAGAAAGGGGAGCAGGAGTGCAAAAAAAAAGAAAAGAAAAGGCAACCCAAAGTTGAATTTTTCTTATAAGTCTGTTCTGAATTTTTCTTATAAGGAAGCAACAGAAATTTCTGAAATTCTTGTATAGAAAAACATCGTAAAATATTAAATTATCTATCTAATAACATGCAATAAACTACAGAAAAGTTGATGTTCGATTTCTTCTACTAATAATTTAATAGAAATTCAGAAATAACTATATTGTCATGAATCTTTGAATTGTAGATGTTTATTTTTCGTTTTAGTAAACAACAATTTTTAAAAATTTTCAATCTAATAATATTAGTTTAGATATCCGTTTCAAATTTAATGAAAACGAAATAGTTACTTTATATTCAACGACAAACTTGCTTCGTATCGTAGAATTGGGAATGAAATTGGTACTGAGATGATAGAACCTAGCAATCTCCTCATCCAAGGTAGACAAAAATCAGGATTTAAACAGTTCACGATTTAATTTTTCATACAAAAGCATGACAACTATTTTTATTATTTACACATATTTATCAACATCTATATCTGTTCATATATAGATATTTGAGATGAAAGGGACAATCTGAAGTTGGAAGGTTTTATTTAAGCGAGCTTTAACAAGTGCCTGGTCTATGCACATTTAATCCAAATTAAGACAGAATAAGCGAGCTTTACAAACGCTATCCAGTTTCATGAATCGAAATGAAACAACAAACGCAAACGTTGTAAATAAAAGCGTGGATTACAGTATAAAGATTTTCATTATTAGAAAAGATTTTTCATTTACGACTCATGAGCAAACTGCTATTCAGAATTACCATTCAAATCTGTCTCTCAAAACAATTCACTTGTTGAAAAAGGATGCAAACAGCTTAAAAATAAAATACTGAGCTTCTTTGTTTGTATTAGAATCAACTCATTTCACAAATTCAGGGTAACACTTATCTGAAATAGTGAAGGCTCATCGTTTATATGTTTACTTATAACACAATAATGAATTTTACAATTACATACTTAATAATAAAATGATTTTTTAAATTATTAGAACCACGATGCTGAATCAGAGATATGGTGGTGCGATGAGCTTCGATCAGCTTTAGCAAGAAAAGTATGAGTCCCATTCTTGAAGCATCCTGCTTAGTCATTACTATCGCCTAATTTTTTTTATATTGGATATGTTACCGTGAAAGACCGAAATTTGGAGAATGTCGACTTTCACCGGTGAATGTCAACATTCACATAGTAATGTCACCGGTGAATGTCAACATTCACATTTGGAGAATGTCGACTTTCACCGGTGAAAGTCGACATTCTCCAGTTTCGGTCTTTCACAGTAACAGATACACTCTTAAAGGAAAATTTGTACGTTTCAGTGGAATTAACTGAAACTTTACTTATTTTCTTCTTGTTTATAGGAAATATCGTCTAGCATTTTTTAGAAGCGTGGCTTCTTCCCATCTCATCTGATATTGAAAAAAGATTTTTCTTGTACCACTCTTCAACCCTTTTGCGTGACCTTCGGTGGATAATTGTAAGTTCCTTAGATTTACTAAATTTGCACCAACACCCTAAAATAAAAATAAAAAAGTATGAATATGATACGTAGAGTGAACTGCTAGGCCAGGCCTAGCTTTCTATGTTGTTCACAAACTAAAACGTTAAGGAGAACAGTGGTGTTTGGCGACTACATATCAAGCACATCCCCTCTAAATATAATCAAGCATTGATAAGAGATTCATATGTATATAGATTGAGGCTAGTTCATCTGCTATAGATGAGAGGCTAGTTCATCTTAACGAGTAATATTAAGAACATTTTTAATTAATCCACCCATATCTGCTACAAATCACTGTTACTAAGTTGAAAAAACATTGCTAAAAGTTAAGGGAGATATAACTTCCGTTACACATTTAGTACCATTTTTTTACGCATTTGTTTAAAAGAATAAGACCTTCGTGAAGTATCGTATCTCAAGGCTCTAGCTTAATTCTTAAAAACATGTACAAATTTGATATTCGAAATATATTTTTGGATATATTGTTCTCTGCATTCTTTCGGTTCTAAAAACTATGTAGACGCCTAGAAATTCCTAAGACCTCTTCTGCAACGTATCGGCTAGATATTCGGTAAATGGATACATGAACGAGGTGTTTCTCAGTTATAGAATCTAGTTTTGCAGGAGCGTCAGGAATGTCATTTTCAAAGCGGTGTCTGACGCGAATGCTTATACTTTTTATTTTTAATAAATTTTCAAAATACAGTTCGAAGGCATCTGTGACAAGACTTAAAGAAGACGAATGGCAGATCCAATTCCTTCTACAAACACATATTCAAATGTAAAGAACTTCACGACAATTTTTCAAAGTTTGCTTGTTACAGAAAGTGTTGAGTTTCAAAGCATCCTCGTGTTTCAAAGTCTAAAAATATACATGAATTTAACTTTGCCAGTGTGGAAAGATACAGATTTAAATAAAAGACAATAGAATTTTCCGTGTTTTTAATTTAATTTTAATGTTATTGTTAAAATTAATTTTCAGCTGCTATCATTATAATTAAAACTTTTCAGGGGTGGTATAATTTTTGTTATAATCTTCAAAGTTAGTAGTCAATTTTCAATTCAATTTTCAAAGTTAGTAGTCAAAGTCAATTTTCAATTAATGACCGTAAATGAGGAACTTACGCTTATTAAATTTTTGCCAACCTGACTTCAATGTAATCCCAATTTTGTGGGCTATTGCAGATTTTATTATATTTACGTATTAAATTATATTATTTCGATGTTTCATCTATTCTTAATACCTCTGATTTTGTAATCAAACTCCTAAAAGTTCCAATTTACATAGAATGGGACTAGATTTATATAGAAAATGTCGGTTCATTGCAAAAACCACTGTTCTTTAAAACTAGAGCATCTGCAGAATTGTTGATAATTACTCTCAAATAACTGAAAAAACCCTTTTTTAGTTATTTTCTGATATGCTTGATTACAATGTATCTGTATATTTATAAAGATTACTTAGAATTTTGAAAATAGCCAGAAAATTCGAGTAGGTCAAAGTAGAGACTTAATTCCAAACTTTTCAAATCGCCTTGGCTTCAGGCCACTGGAATCTTCTTCATGTTTTGAAATTTAATCAAAATAAATTCAGAAAAAACTCAGTTCAGAAAAAATGAATCATTTTCCAAATCACAATGTAAGTAATTATTTGAAAGATTCGCAGTCCATATTCCTTTCATCACAACACAGCAAAATTTGAACGAGCAAGAAGCATAAAAAAAAATCAAAATTTATGATGTGTAAAGAAATCAAAGAAATCTGCCACAGACACTTTCAAAATTTAATAATACTGCATTGTCTTTGTCGCCACAGCAGAAGAACAAATGCCCAGATCTTCTAAGAAAGAAGAAAGCATCAGTTCGTCTACCTTCCCCTTCCGAAGCACTAATCGTCCACGACTCCTCGAGGAATTTTCGACAAGACCCAAACACAGAAATCGTTAAAAATTGGTGTCATCCTTTGCGCCGACGGTTAGAATGCAATCAAAAGTGGGTTAATGCTTCCTCAGGGGTGGGTGGGTAATTGGGAAAGTCGTCCTCCCTCTCCCCACCCAATCTTGCTACTCTTCTTTTTGCTTCTTCATCCGGTAGAGCGTGTCCACGAATAATGACGAGAGTCCTGAGGAAGCGGTTAAGTTCCCATTCATTGCTTTTCCTATAGAGAGGTGTTTTCTTTCGTTATTTATTTTGAGTTTCATTTTTCGCAACACTGCGGTCGGGGCGCCTCATGACGAGTCAACAGAGGAAGGTTTATTTATCGAAATTTCTCCGGCTCTGGGTCTGTGTCTGTTTGTAATTTTTGTTCCAAGGTCTTTGTCACCGATTGGGATGTCAGGTAACAAGTTCGGAGACAATAATTTAGAAGGGTTCTTTTTTATTATTTGATGCTTTAGAATTGTTCTTCTTTTATTTAGTTAATGCTGTTGGGAGTTTGGGGAGAGGGCGTTTGAAAGCTTCTATTATTCTTGTTGCATACGCAGGAGATGGGGTGTTAAAGAAGTAAAAATCCAACGTGGTAA
This sequence comes from Araneus ventricosus, assembly GCA_013235015.1. Classification (NCBI taxonomy): domain Eukaryota; kingdom Metazoa; phylum Arthropoda; class Arachnida; order Araneae; family Araneidae; genus Araneus; species Araneus ventricosus. The sequence continues at coordinate 573,586 of BGPR01000434.1, read as the reverse complement.
AAACTTTTCTTTTCTGGAGCTTAAAGACTTATAACAAATAACTTATAAGACCCTGCAATATGCTTGGTGAGAATAATTAGTTATACAACGAAGAATTCCAAGATTCTTTGTAGATGCTCAGATAATACATGTATAGGAACATTTATTTATCCAGAAAGTTACTCTTCTAATTTACTATAATTATTACATCGACTTTAAAACCACGTAATAACCACGTAATTTTATATTTTTGATCATAAAGGTTTTGCTTGTAGCAGTTATTTCTAAGAATACTTAGGCAAGCATTCAATGATTTTATTAGTACAGGGTCCCAATAAACTGCGTTGTAATATAATTTTCAGTTTCCCATAGAAATGTTTAAAAATTTTATGTAAATATTCATTAAACCCATATTTATCAGGATCCTTTTTTCAAGCATGTATTCATAGTGGCATTACTAAGGGTCAAAAACCGTTTTCCTCATTTGCGTTTCTTTTCAGTAAATAAAAACTGAAGAAACAAATTTTCTAACCTATTATTAATCTTTAGAACATATTTTGACTTATAATACCGATAATGATGTGATAAAAAAATCCTTACATACAACAAAAAAAGATAATAAATTTATTTTATTTCACATCCAGATTTTAAAAATGCAATACGTACTCTTATATTCTTTTTCGCCAAAATGCCAATTGTAGTTCTATTGCCATTGGGTAGATAATAATTGGTAAAATTCTGAATACGAATTCGTAATCCTAAGGCTATATTAAAATTTAAAACTACATTGAAATATTTAATAAAGCTTTAGATTTATGTCTGTGATTTAAAAATAAATGCTCGAAATGCATCATTATTGCATTAAAGCAAAGCTTAGAACTCTTATCTGTAACATCATTTTGTAACCTTAACATGTTTCCATATTAATCCTAGTAAAAGAACTTTAAAGAAATCCTCTAAATACATGTAGAACTAATTAATGAATGCATCGTTAAAAACAACTTTTGTAAGTAAATTTTAAAGGAAGCAATTTTGGAAGACATGTATATCATAAATCAAGAACTTGGATAAAGTTTCCCTGATATATTAACAAGTGAAGCTAATTAAAATCATTCATTGCGAGATAAAATCAGGACATTTAAAATTATTACTCGAATAAAAAGTGAGATTTCAAGTTATGTTTGTAAAATAAACTTATCTCAACTGAAAACTTGAAACTTCATTAAATACAAATGAAATTACACCAAATTAATTTCTGTGTAAAGTTGATTGCATAATGGCTCACTTTCATGAATTTCTATCAACATTAAAGAAACTCATTCAAAATACGTTTCTATAGATATTTAAAATCACTGAATGCCTAATATTGTACTTCCAAGTATTATTTCTTCCATGCTTTTATAAGGGATGTCTGACCCAAGAATATAAATATAGTGAACAAGAAACAAACATTCCCTATTTAGATTTTAGGCAGCATTTTACTGCAATGCTGTGTAGAAATATCTTTTATTTTAAAAGGAATGCAGTTATGTCAGTTTCACCTCACTATTACTGAAGTTTCACGAAATGATGTCGCTGTATAAACTATTCTTAGGAGTATAATATCTTATCACCCGGTCAAAATCGTTTGAGTGAATTGATTTTTATTAGAGGCGATTTCGAAACTAGTCACGGAAGTGCAGTAGAAACTCCAAAAAGCGTGTGAAAGAAATTCTGATTTCCAAAAGGGACGACAAAAAATCAGGGGAAAAACTTATCAAAATTGCTATCGATCGAACAACGATGGTCTTCCTTAAGCTGAGAAACTAATTTAAAACAACTTTTCTATAGCATTTAAGATAACTGAATGATAGATTTATTTTCGGAACATTTATTTTTTCTATGCATTTCCTGTTTAAATAGGAAAACTGAATCCATGGTATGTCTTTCACAAAAATTTAAAATACAATGAACAAGAAACAAACGTTTTCCATTTATAAGTTAGATAGCATTTTAGTGAATAGCTGTGTAGGGGCATCATTTATTTTAAAATGAATGTTGTTATCCCTGCTATTCCGCACTATTGCCGAAATGCCACGAAATGTTGTTATATAAACTATTATTTGGAGTATAAAATCTTATCACGCAGTCAAAATTACTTGAGTGAATTGATTTTAATTAGAGGTGATTTCGAAATGGTTCACGCAAGTGTTGGAGAAACTCCCACAAACGTGTGAGAGAAATTTTGAATTCTGAAAAGAAGGACACAAAATCAGAAGAAAAATTTATCGAAATTGCAATCGATCGAAAAACTTCGATGAATTTCAAGCAACTTTAAATAAACTAATTCGAAATACGTTGTCTATAGACATTTAAAATCACTGAATGCCAAACATTCTCTTTCCCAACTATTATTTCTTCTATACATTCCTCGCCAAATAGGAAAATTGAATCCATGGTATTTGTTTCTTGTAATTTTAAGAAATACATTTCCAAAAGATTTAAATGTACTGAACAAGAAACAAACGTTCCCTATTTAGAAGTTAAATAGCATTTTACTTTATTGTTATGTAAGAACTTTTATTTTAAAAGGAATACAGTTATCTTTGTTTTTTCTCACTATTGACGAAGTTTCACTAAATGATGTCGTTGTATAAACTATTTTCAGTAGTATTCTTATCACCCAGTCAAAATCAGTTGAGTGAATTGATTTTTATTAGAGGCGATTTCGAAACGGGTCACGCAAGTGTTGTAGAAACTCCAACAAACGTGTGAGAGAAATTTTGAATTCTGAAAGGGGCGACACAGAATCAGGAGAAAAATTTAGCGAAATTGCTATCGATCGAACAACGATCGTCCCTCAAGTTGTCTGGTCTATTAGACTTTTCGCAGCTATGAAGACAGACGTGACAAGAGGATATTATAAAAGCAACGAGATGAAGTTTTGAAAATGCACTTTGTTATAATTACTTTCAATGCAACTTTATTTATGCAAGCACTTGCTGTTCTTCTTTCCTTCATGATAGAAACCTTTTTCTTTCTGAAATATCAATAATTGCTATTAATGGTGCATTTGTGTGCCGTTGAAAAGAGTTCCTATTTAGAAAGATGCTCATGTCATTTAATACTTCAGATTTTCATTTTCACAAACCATGGATTTACGAGAGCCTTTACGTTCTCGTATACGAAGAAAAAATATCATCGAAATCTTGCTTAAATTTGGTCTCCAGATTTTATTAATCTTATTATTGTTTAACCATATCCGTGTCCGAAAAAGCCACTTTTGGAATTATGTCTCTGTGTGTAAAAGATAAATCATGAAACGAGATTATATAGACAAATGAAAGTTGGAGTGTGGTTATTACACCAAAATTGTTGATCTGTATCAAATTTTGAACAATATCCGTGAATGGAAGCATGTCTGTCTGTCCGACAATGTACATGCAAACACGATAATTCGAAATTCTAACAAACTAGATGGATGATAAGTGGAATATGAATTTATCACCAGAATTATAGATCTGTATCACATATATATACCTACACATTTTGGACCAAATCTGTCAGTGGACAGACTGACATTCGGTCTGTCTGTTCATGTTTATGTAAGCGTTATAGTTCAGAAACTCAACAAACTACTTAATGAAATCCGATATGCGTCTTGACACCACATTTGCAGATTTGCATCAAGGTTTCAACCCAATCATTCAAAGGAAAGAAGTACGAATGTGTACTCCATTCTCTTCACGATACAACAACGCTGTACACGAACCGTACCGCATTGTGGATGTACATAAAAAAGTTAAGAACAAAAGTACTCTTGCTTTTTGTTCTTAACCGTTTTTGGACCATTCCGGAAGATCTCACCTCACATCTTATCTTATTCTTTTTTACTCCAATGTACGGGGAACATACCATATCGAGGTATAAAAGTGGGCAATAAAGAAAGACGGACGCCATGAATAATTAATTGTTGAAAATGTAAGCTTGTGTAGATAAGTTAGCATCAGCTCAAGTTTAATGACTGATATTCTAAATTCCAAACCATTAAGAGGGTTACTGAGAAATTTTTAATATTGAACGACGATACCATAGCTGCCTCCGCTTTGTTAGGCATATGACTCAAATCTCAACAAGGTTTTAAACTCTCCAAACTCATACACGCAGGTGGAAACTACTTTCGAATATGTGATTTCCGAAAGACAATGAAATCGTAATATCTCAACTGGTGTCGAGAGAAAAATAAAACGATAACTTCGCATTTCTGTTCTTAATTTCCTGAATAATGAGGGCAAATATCGTATATCGGTTGTGTTTATTAAAATAATGCACTAATAGTTTGAGTGTGGCAGTCTAACATTTTTCATAATTTTGAATACTTTTCTTCAGATTAAAATTAACTGCATCCCAACAAATATTTCAATGAAACCCTATTGGATCTCTTATAGAGAATGAAAAATCTTTCAAGCGTTGCTTATATTTCATTCGTCTATTCTCGGTGAATTTTATTGCAATGTTTGCAATTGATGCATAATTACCGCATATAATTTTATCCCTCAAATTGCTCTGAAAGTGTGTCTAAAAAATAAACCCCATCAAAAGTAATAAAAATTGCAATAATCGTTTATTTGATACAACGAGAAAGAGATTACAGAATAATGGATTCCGCAAAACAATATCTTCTATTATTTATTCATAAATTATCGACTTTTATTCAATTTTAATATTTTTTATTTCAATGAGATATATAGTTGCCTCTTAGAAACTGATATAAAAGAGATGAAATAAAGAAGTATAAAAAACTATAAGGAAGTTTTAAAGAGTCTTTTTCCCTATAAAATGTGAAAAGAGCCAGAAAAAATTACTCATAAAGATTACAATTAAATTGATAGATAAAAGCAATAGATAGTTAATATGTAAAAAAATACTAAAATGATGAAAGGAAAAGTACAAGCAATAAACAATTTGCCATCTGCATCTTTTACTAAGGTAGACTTAACCGTTTTTTTAAGTATTTGGTTATGTGAGATTAATAAATTATCCTCACATGTAAGCTACAATCTATATCACTGCTCCAAATCAATATGGGAAAATCACATTTGTGATATCACATGTTTTATTTTATCTAATACCATTTCTGTTTGACAGAAAATCCTGCTGTCCTGTTCAAATCGCTGATCGACTTTCCTGGTCTTATTTGTTTTTTGCCCATAAAATACCAAATTAAATGAACCCGAAATTGGTTTGGAAAAAAGAAACTAAAATAAATTTTCACTTCTTGTACCATTTCGGCATGAAAATTGAAGCGGACATACCGAAATTACTTTGAATCACTGAAAAAGAGTTGTTCAATTCTCAAGTAACGTTGCAGCACCTATAATCAGATCAATAACATCCGAGGGAGTAACACTACCTACATTCGAGACAGCAACAAAGTTACCAAGATAAATAGGATTTTGTTTAGGTGGAAGTGGCTTCGGTGTCTAGTTTGAAAGATTGTTCCCTGGATAACAATGCATCAGTTACACTAACTGATTTGGGACCTTGTTCTTTCTAAACGTGAATATCGAATCAATACCCTGCTTTTGGTTCTGATAGGCTATTATCTGTGGTTAATGGTATGGAATTAACTATGAAAATACAGATGTTTAGAATAAGGATTTATAGAAAAAAATTTACATCAAGTATTATTAAATATGTTTAAAATTTAGAAGCAATTTCAGTTTTAAAGAATTTCGAGGTGATTGCTGGAATATTAAACTAGGAGATTAATTTAACTTAAGATTTCTAAAACAGCACGCATGTAACCATAATACTTCAGCATCATAATCAATAAATGATAAAAGTTTGATCTTTCTTGAATCAACAGAATCAATAAAATAAAAGATTTTCTTTATTCAACAAAAGCACTCTTCAACATCGCCATTGAAATCAAAATATGTTGTGTTTTATCATTTATTTAGATAGAAAAGAAAGATTGTTCTGTATTTATCAAGAAAGGTATATTTTTGTCTAGTTTTAAATTTCTTATAATCTGATTTCTTGTCATGTCACGTTTCTTAGATAGGTCCACATTTAGGTCCACATTTCATGAAATATAGAAATATATTTCCGATAAATTCAGTAAAATAACACAAGAAAGAACTTTAATTTATTTAATAAATAAACCCAAGTAAATCGAAATAGTTTTGGGAAATAGTTTGATCGCACATATAGGTTTCTCCATGAGAATTTTTGAATGAAACTAAACGTTTTGTGTAATAGATTTTCAACGAATTATTGGAAAAAAAGTAACAAATTCTAATTAATTTTCCAAATACCGTTTTTGAATAGTTTAAAATAAGAAGTAATGCGAACTCACACAAACGCTTGCGAAAATTAAAGCAAAACTCATTTATTTATGACAGTAAGATAAAATATCTCATTGTCTACTTTAAAATGAACCAAAAAAGTCTGTTTTAGAAAATATCCTTTTTTGAAATCAATTGTGACTAACAATTATTGGTAATTTAACCTTACAAGTTGGCATATCTCATGATTTCTACAGGAAATTTGTTTATTCCGAAGATAAACTGGCACATTTTAGTATTATTTAATTTTTAGGATTGTTGGATGTAGCATGGCTTCTTTCAGCTGAATAGTACGACGCTAAATAACATTTTCCAGAACTACATCAGCATAGAATGCGAAGAGACAGCAGGCAATTTCTTAGAATAATAGGTATTCTGTTTCTACTGTAAACAAAGAAAATCGCACCTCATTTCCAAACAGCCAAGTCAACAGACAATACCAAGTGTTGAAAGTGAGATTCATCATTTCTTCCATCAGTCTAAGCATAACCAGATGTTCCTGTGCTAAGTATCCTTTTTCGCTGACCAAACCTTCGCTTTCTCCGCAATACAAATAAATATCTTTCCATTTCGCCAAAAACGGAGGACTTCAGAGATATGGATCAACAAAAGGAATAAAAATGGTTTGTGGGGGAAGAAAAAAGGTACCGAAAACTGTAAAAGTCCACTCGTTCAAAATATGCGCCTCAGCCACGTAAAAACTCCAGGCCACCTACACGAAAGCATTTTATTATTGCCTTTCTCGATTCATTTTTTTCCATGAAAAGTGTGCTGAGTCGGCAGGTTCAGGAAACGGGCTTATGTAAAAACCGGGCATTTTTTTTATTCCTCGCTGTGGTATCCTGGCATGCATATACGACCCTCACCGCTGGTGGGACGTCTCCAACCATTGACTACCATTATTCGTTTTCCAACGGGCAAATGGCTCTTTCAGCAGGACAATTTATGAGGGCCGTCCTGTAGCCGTCGCGAAGGGCTTAACTCCCTAGCGCTTGCCATGTCAGAGAGCTATTTTGGCTTTGGTATGGAAATATTTCGGTATGGTTTGCATATTTTTATGGCCTATTTGATGTGGGTCTGACGTCACCATTGCTATAAGGCAAGCCCTCTCTCGTGTTTTTTATATTTCTCTTAAGCAGTAAAGGCGAAATTATTGTAGCCAGATATTGCGTGAGTATTTTAATGACGGAATTTTGATTGATTAACATAGGGCATAAAAACTAAATTTGACGTTCGCTGGAAGTGGACTTTAGAAGTAAAACCTGTTTTATCGGCTTTGGGGACATAAAAATAGCCTCTTGCTGAAGTCTGAATGTAAGTGCATTTACGTAGATAATTAAATTGTAGCTATATTCCCAAACGACCGAAAATTGAAACAGTAAATGCCTTGCGATTCAGAGGAAAATGCTTGCTTTTGGTAACTATCCAGCATATGATTGCATTGTATTCAGACAAAAGTACAACAGATAATTGAATGAAATACTTACATTTACGTACATAGCAATGAAAGAAAAGGGAAAATAATCTTTAATGCCGCTTTGAGAGTTAATCTTATTATTATTATGGAAAAAACAAATGAATATCCCAGTAGTGATCTTTGTTTGGTTTAGTTTTTGCAAAATGTTATCTATAATATGTTACATTCTACATATTAGGTTTCGATATCGATTATTACTTGACGTGAAAATAAACAGTTTAGCTTTATTAGTGTTTTACAGTACATTTAAAGGGCAGAGGAATTATTAGAATAAATTTATTCACATTACGGAATTTCATTGGTCATTTGGCATGTGTGACTCAAACGATTTCTTACAAATGAAACAATTAACTATAACGAGACTTCTCCAATTACTTTATGTTTTAAGAATCGCGCAGTTATAATTTGTGGCGAATCGACATTTGGCTTTGTTTTTCACTTGAATGGTTTGTCATCGCAGTCGTGAAGGGATCAGAGTTCCTATTAAATCTACAAAAATACAATGATTTTTATAAATTTTTGAAATGGAGTGAAGACGAATGCATGTTTTATTAAGTGTTTGGGCTCATTATCAGAAAATTTGCACATATACTTTTATTTTAGCAATTAAATACAGGATATTAATCGTTAACCAGTTTGCGCATTATTTAAATCTTAATAGTAGAAGTATTTGAATTTGTGATACAATGATATAAAGTGTACATTCTTGCGTATTTTAGGTAATTCAAAAGCATTAGACCTTATAAAAAGGCCTCACGATGGTTTTCACTACTTATAACGAGTCAAAAGCCAACTTAATGCATTAAAATGATCCTTTGAGTCTTCAATACAAACGAGGAATTAACGCACAGATCTGAAAATTGTTTTCGCAATACACTTACAAAAAATAGCGAAATGAATTCATAAGACAAAATGGTTTTAATCTACTTATTTTAGGTCTCAATTTAGTTCATTTGAAATTCATGATTTAACAACCCATTTAAAGTGATTTGCTTGTGAATCACAAATATTTAATGATTTTTATGAGATTAACTTAGAGAAGGGACAGTGTTAAATCCCAAAGTCAGGCATTGCCATTTTCCAAACAGAAAATAATCTTTCTTAAAGTTTAACCCTTTCCACTTATGAAATAAATATGTTCAAAATACCAACAAAAGCAGCTTTACTTCATCTTATTGAAATAAAGTCTTCTTTAAAAATAAAATATCCAGCTTAACTGAAAACTGTATAAAGATAGATTATGCCACAAAACTCTGTTATTTAAGATAAGCCGTTTTCTCCGTCGCAGAAGATCCCATAGGTCTAATAATAATACGCTTCATCTGATACCTTGGAAACCTTTCATATCCATCATTAATGCTGTGTATTTCCGATTCAACCTCTCTGTACTTTATCAAAAGGGGAATTTTTCTTCGGCAAGAATCCATCGTGATGGGATATCAATATCAGTATGAACCCGCCTACCTTTGGAATCCGTTCCCCAATCACTGAGGCATGACCATTTTTCCTTTTTAAGACGCACGCATCTCGTAATGAGAGGCAGAAATCCAAAGGAAAAATGGTGGTTAACCTTCCTTTCATTGGCTTGTCCCATTCAATGAGCAACAACACAGTAACTAGCCCAGAAACTCGATGAAAAGACCAGAGAAGAAAAGAATATACGGGAAGAGATAGAAAAAAAACAACAGAAGAACTGCAAAAGTACAGAGAAGAAAGTGGTCTTCCACAAAGACGAGCTTTCCTCCAATTAGTCGAAGCTTCCCAATGCTTAACGAATGAAGACACCACTGCATCGTTAAATGCAGATCTTTTCTTTTTACACTCTTTGGTATGCGCAACAGGTTAATGGTTATGTTCAGGATCGTGGACAAAGTGTCGGAATTCTTTATGGAAAAGCTGGTTCTTTCAGTTAGGTGAAGAATAAATAATCACCGACTCTTTTGTTTCTGTTAGAGGAAGTTAACGCGCGAGATTCCGGTTGAGATAATGATCGAGTGTATAGGATATCTGACGTGTGGAATAAACAAGGCAGTTGTAGAATCCAATTTTCCCGCCTTTTATATAAAGCATTTGACGATGGCTCGTGCTGTTGCCACGGATAAAAAAATTATTTCCACTGTAACATTTCAAGAAAATTATATGGTTTAGGTAGACCTTTATCAAGATCATTTAC
>BGPR01000434.1:519704-563618 GCA_013235015.1 Araneus ventricosus | reverse complement strand
GGAGCATAAGAAAATCGTTTGCTTTTCACACGACGTCTTAAGCGATTTCTAAATTCTTCCAGAATAAAACGTTCTGAGTTTAACGATAATAAAGCACTGGGAGAAAAATAAATGAACAAACGAATACAGTTGCAGTTATGCTATGAATAAATTTAGTTTCTGTTTTTGTTTCACATCGTTCCAGAGCAAGAGAATGTTATCTTAATAAAAAATGATTTTTGCCTTTCTGCTACCAGAATGCTGAAAAAAAAAGAAAAATATTCCGTAAAATAAAGCTTAATTAAATACCACAAAAACGAATTGCCTTTTTTTGTTCACTAAAGAACTTCATTCACTCCTATGAAAAAGTAAAAGCATGAAGTATATATTTTAAAAGTGACTATAAATCATAGAAATAGACTTTCTGAGATATCATTTAGAGTTCATTTTTATGAAAAAGAAGTATATGAAATATTAATGGATTTGCCCTATTATTTCTTTATTAATGATGTATTTTATGCTTTCCTGTGTCTGGCGGGAACTAGAAACAGAACTTGGCTGATTATAAAAGCGATATCGGTTATCGAATCGATATTATTTTACGGACAAAGCAAACGCTTTTTAAGTAGCAATATTTTTTCGCCAAACCGATACCATATCCAATATTCCGGAAACCAATCGCATTGTATTTAAAAAATAAAACAAGAAAAGAAATAGAGGCGGTTTCAAAAAAGATGTATGACACAAGCAATGCCAAAAACAACATTCGATTTGTGATCGGAATATATACACACAGCATCGAGAACGTTTCCATAAAACATGAACTGGTCGATCTGAATCAATGATTTATTGTGGATGTAGGATCAGTTTGCAACTTATCCCTAAACTGAATATTTAGCAAACAACAGAAAACCAAACAAAGAATGTTTTGAATTCGACGAGAAATACTAATAATTTTCTGCGAAGCAAAACTTTTTCTTGAGCAGAATTCGCAGATGATATTCAACTTGTATTTTAAAGGGCAAACAAGAGAATTATCGTCATTACGAAATGTTACCGCAACGGAATTTTTGGTTTCTGTGCTTCGAAATAAGACATTTGTGGTTAGAAAACAACAAAAGCAAAAGGAAATGAGCTCCTCCTTTTGCCTCGAGCAAATCGCGTTTAAATCTTTCTCATGTTTTGTGCTTTAGTTTTTTACGACCCAAGACATTACAAAAGAGACATTAGCAGAAAATGGATTTTATTTTGTTTACGGTATTTTAACTGAATACATCAGCGTAAATTTTGTTCTGTGCACCTGTTATTTGTAAGCATGGAGTAGTTAGCGCCTCAAACAAATGACGGAAAACTCAAGAGATAGTTATCCGTCATACAAACATAAAGACATACCTTAAGGCATTTTAAAATATTCTCTAACTATTGAAAACACGTATGTAAACTTTAAACAACATTAGAAAGAATAATTTAGACTAAAATTAAATTACTACAGTACAGTCACTGAATACGTTATTATTTCGACTGTAGCATTTATATTACTATTAAAATAAACAACTAAGTTGTTCCATTAAATAAATATGGAAATTTTGTCTCAAGACTTACAAGAAATCGTAATTATTACCAATTAAACTATCAATCCTTCTTCATGTAGTGTTTTAAGGTTATGTCTATTTCAAATATATGAAGACAAACTAATAAACGATTTAAGAAATTTTGCAAATTATGCAATATTTTACAGGTAGAATTTTTCAATTTCTTTCCATTTCTATTACGCTACTGATCTTTCCTTCTTTCTAATAAATGTAAAGAACATTTTTTCTGCTGAAAACTGATTTAACTAAAACAAAATGTACTAATGCAACACCTTTATAAAAGTACAGGGAAATGACTATAATTTGATCTTAAAAAGTTAAACCAATAAATTTTATGTTAAAGAATTTACTAATTATTGCCATTTAGATTAAATTCCACAAAGTCACACACAATCACGGTGCATTCCATCATTGCCAGTTAAACCAGTTAGCCTTCTTCTATTTCTAGTAGGATACGTATCTTCCTGTAGGTGTATTTAAAACTGGTTGACACAAAATAATGAATGATTTGTGGAATTTTAACGAAAAACGGCGATATTATAAAGGTACGATAATGAAGTAATAATCTGTATCTAATAACCCTCTTAGCGCAAGATATTTTACTATATTTCCACGATGTTGCTACGATATTTCTGAATGCCGCACAGCATCGTAAAGATATCATATGAATATTGTAGGGCATCTTGTGCTGATAGGGACTACCTTCTTTTTCATTACTAAATAAACAAATTTTCAATTACTAAATAAACAAATATTTTTCCTAATATCAACAATGATTCATATAAAATGATTAAAAAATATGAAAATTTTTAAATACACACTTTTATAAAAGAGTAGAAAATAATTGTTTTATAAAAAAATAACAGAGATCAAAATAAAATAATAAAAGGGTGAGACTGTTAGAAATACTCTAAGTAGATTGGAATTTAAATCACATTTATAATACAGTTTTTATTTTGATGAATATTAAGGTATTTTGTTCAGCGCCTCGTACTCTTCTGATTTCGTTTTAACCTCCATATTTATTGTAAAAATCAGTTTTTACTTTTTAGTACAGAAATAATATTTTTTTTAAAATATCTTTACTTTTAATCTTATTATTTTCTGCATTTAGTTTTGAATGCACTTCATAATTCATTATAAGAAAAATTATGAAATCTTGTAATTTCAGCTCTAATTACTACCAGAGGGTGCCTATTATATGGAATAAAAATTTTATTTAAATGAATCAATTAGCTGATACTCCCGTTCAAATATATTAAAATGCTGAATTGTCATCGATAGCAGAACTCTAGTACATCAGACAGTGAGCCAAGAATCGACTGCGAAATTTCAACTTCACAAACATGAAAGAAATTGAACAAAGTTGAGTAAATATGCTAATCGATAGTCGCTGATAAAGATAATTTCATTCATTTCAACGTCTACAACGGAATATACATCTATCGAGCTTTCTAACCCTTAGCTTTACTGCGGAATATAAGGAAAATAAATTTAAAAGGTGTGTATCTATATCCAAACTGAATCGTTTTTGAGCGTATTACTTCCAAGTTTCTTAACAAAATCCCTATAAAAATCCAACTCCGCTATAAAAGTTGAGATAAGGATCTAAACTGACCATTACACAAAGAACCTGCCTCCTATAGTGGAGAAACCGATTTTACCGAGAATAGGGGTTGCGAAGTTTGTCAAAGCAGGGTGTCGCCGCCATCACCTTAAAGCCCCTTCTCCAATTATTTGCAGCAATCATCAACTTTTTCCAGCGGGCCTGCACCACCATGCTCACCCTGGTCATTAAAGAGATAGTCTTCCGCTTGCAGAAGGGGAGTCGGTCCCGGTTTATCGCGATTTCTGGACTAAAATTCTCGAGCACGGCGTTAATGAGGAATTTCCATCATTGGTAAGATGCTCCAGTTGCCTGGACGACCTCCTGGAACGGCTCTCCGTATATATCAACGTTCGTTCCAAGTATGCCCGGAACGCGGCACACTTTCCTGAAGTGAAATGAAGTAATTCGAGCTTCCCACCTTTCAGGGGGAGGACCTGGATCCTTTAAAAGTTTCGCAGATAATTTGATTCTTAGAGAGGTTAAAGTGCTTAAGAGATTTTCCGTCGGAAAAGGAAGTCCCTCTGGTGTAATATTTTCCTCTTGCGGCAGAAGCACGGGCCGGGAAAAATGGGCCGGCATCGAAGTTCCAGTTCTGCTCAAATGCGCCGGGACAACTATTCCTGAAATGCGAACAGAGATGAGGGGAGATAAAATTACCACATGAATTGTGCTTGCTCATTTTCCGGATGGTTTAGAATTCACAAGCGTTGTACACTTTTCACGGTAATCTGCAAGTATTTATTCGAACTTTGAGAGTTATTTCCGGCCATTTTGGGTAGAGTGAGCAACGGAATGTGAAGAAGTTACTTCAAGTAAATATTGCCACTCGGAGCAACAAAATTATAGCCATGGCTAATGAAACATGGACATAAAGATTTAAATTTGGTGGAAATGTAAGATAGCGTATGGAAGTTTTAGCAATTAACAAGACTAACTTAATTAAACTATTTATTCAACGCTATCATTTGTATTATTTTAAAGTAGATGATGTTATGGAATGATTGAACTGAAATTTCGTTCTGATAGTATATTACGTCTTGTTCAACAAAATTATCATCGATAAAACTCAAGGTAAAATTTCAAGTTTAAATTTAGAAATTTACATGCAACCACATACAACCTACACCTATTAACTTTTGTGAAATATATTTACAATTTTTCCGTCGAAGTTAAAACTATATGAAAATCTATGATCTTTCTGTTTCTTCAGTGCTTTTTATTTTGTTACTCTTAGGAAACTCTAATCAAAATGACATCTGATAAAAAAAAGTGGATAATGATTTAAGGAACATTTTTTAAAATTCATTTGGTGATTAGAATGTCCCCATTTTATTACAGATTATATTAAAAGTCATTCATATATACACACATGCAAATGTAAATTTATTTTTAGAATTTTACAATTCAGCAGCATTTTGAAATTCTTTTATTTATTCTTATACCAGGAAGATTAAGAAGTTTCGTATTTCAAGATTTTTAAATTGATTTTGGTTTAGAATTTAATCAAAATTTCACTTTTTTGTAATAAGTCTTATTATATTCTGGTGCCTTAAAATTATAAGAAGGAATGGGATTTGAAACGTTTGTTTAAGAAAGAAACATATTGCTTCAAAGGTTTCGCATTTCGATAGTAAAAGTAATTTTCTTTTAAAGTAAGTAATTTTCTTTTAGTGTTTTTCTAAGGATGATAATCTATTCTATCAATCAATCTTTTAACGGAAATTAGTTGATTTTAATATTTAATATAACATTTCATATTAACTTGCTTTGATTCCAGGATTATTTCAAACCTTATTTTCAATTTACAGATATTATTTTCTCCATTACTTAAGAATATTGAAAAAATATCGTTAGTTAAGTTTATTCTCCGAGCACTAAATTGTTCAAAGATGGCTAAATTGGCTCAGGAGAAACGCACATGGGAGAGTGTGGTAAAACCGGGTACAATTGATTCTGGCGCTATTATTTTTTCCTATCTAGCAGACAGATACTGAATTACACTCTACTAGTCAAGTAAAAGGAAAAGTCATAGTGGCGTGTTGTAGCTGTTGAATGCACCGCATCTGTGAAGGTTTATTTGTTTCAAGAAGTCACCTCTCTAATGTTCGTTTGATTTTAAACTATCCTTACTTAAAAATCATTACAGCGAGAAAAATTATATTTAGTCCTGCTCATTATATGTTTACTAAGAATTTATACCCTATCACACAATAAGGATTTACTCCAATAATTGCGTGGTTTTATTTCGTCTTTTATAACCTCTGCACTCTGGTTAAAACTGGGTACTGCACGTGGCGTAAGACCGAGACAGTCAGTATTGATGATTCCTCCGACTAAGACGATAGAAACAAATCAGTCGTTGATTGTTTATACTTTAACCCGTTCAGGACCAGCGAAAGGAGAAGGTAGAGCTTCCCCAGGCCCGCGCGTCAAAACTCTGATGCAACATTATTCGAAAAAGTAACGGTTTTTACCGCCATCTAGTGCCGTTTAAAAATTCAGATAAAACGTTGAAGTTGCGATCACATATATGCGATGATGGGCTGTAGGGCACGGAAAGAGTGATCACATATATGCGATGATGGTCCTGAACGGGTTAATGATGTATTTTTTAAGGTAATAAAGAAGAAAGGTTAAGCAAATATAAAAACTGTCTTAGCTGTTACCACGAAAGCTGCAGTGACGCGGAGGAAGAAGACAACTGCTTCGCATGTGAATTGTGTAGCAAATATTCTTAAATTGTCATATAAAGTTAAAATGATTGCAAGTTTTCCTAATTTCCCATAATGTTAACATGTGCCCCCGGTTTCACACCACTAGTGGTATAAAACCGGGTAGTTTGACTTTTTTTTTATAAAAAAAATCATTAATAAAAGAAAGGAATAAAACTATGACTTCTCTGGAAAGATATATTGTATTCCGATACACAATGAATATTTAATAATGTCGAATATTTTAGCTCCAACAAGCCTTCTAACTTTAGGTACCCGGTTTTACCCCGCTTTACCCTATAAATTTAATAAGAAGATCATGATTTTGATTTTGTTGTTGAAAGGAAAGGTTCTTAACAATCTTCAGAATGCAATGTTGCGTCGTACTAATTGACTCTAATCCTATGAAATGTTGCTTGTATTTCTTTCGAATATGCACATTAGATTACTAATATACATTTATAAACTACCGTTCTATCGTTCTATGAATTTCCCTATTTAGATCCAGATTCTCAGTGTGGAATTAAATATATTTAAAAAGTCATTTTTCCCTCGTAGCACGCTCCTCAATTTTTTGATATAAGCATTCATCCTCGTTTTGTATTGATATCGAATCATTTTATAATTGATGATCGTTATTGGAAAGGAAGGCATTTCGTCATCTAGTCATCGCTTTGCTTATGTGCAAATTAAACAAGGCCGGAACCATTACATTCTTTTTTAAATTTTATTTTTTCATTTTTCTCCGCGACCCAGCCTACTCTAAGGCTGTACAACTTCCAACCATACCACGGAAAAAAATTTCAAAATAGCTTACTAAATTCATCTTACTGTGTGGAAAGTAAAAATAAGCAATATGCATGAAACCTACGCAACAGGGGTAAGGTACAAAATATAGATTTATTACGTTATTTATTAGAACCCACTGTAAGAAGAACAAGAAATAGAAGCTTATCAAAAGCTGTAGAATATGTACCAATTTTTGCGCTTAGACAACGAGGAGCATTTCATATCTAAAATTAAAGAATGTCGAATTCTCAGTTAAAGGACTTTAAAATGTTTTGATTTTCTTTCTCATTTATTAGTATTATTAATTTTGATTAGTTTCTCGGAAACTTTTTTTGAATTCATTAAAGGTTTCGGGTTTCTTTCTCTAAAGGAAGTTTTTATTTTTTATGTCACAACATTTTGCCATATCCAAACCATCAGAATTGTTCGTTTCAAGGCTTGTACTGATATAAACCTAGTGGAATTTCCAAACATTTGACAAACTGTGCAAAAAATGCAAACTGCGGGAAAATGAGGTGAAAATTCAGTTTCAAACATTGAAAATATGAATTTCCGTTTAGTTTCATAGGCGTTATTTAGTTTTAGGTTGTTATATTAACTTTAATAATTATATTTGTTGTATATAATAAACACTTGGACTAGTAATATTTGAGCCAAGAGTTCTGTCGATGAGGGTGACATGAGATGTTAACAATCAGAAAACTGGAAAACTTCCATGCCGTTCTAAGCAACTTCAGCTTGTGTATTTATTACGCTAATTCCTTATGAAATTGAATCTTGCTTGCTCTGATCAAGATTCAATTTAATGATTTTTTATGGAAATATTTTGCAAACTTGCATATATTTTGCATTATGATACAATATTTGTGTTTTAATAGTTTGAACGTTACTGTAATTATTATAAATGAATTATGAGTGTTTTCCCAATACTCGATAAAATGAGGAACTAACGCCAATTTTGTTTGCACTATTTCGTACAACAAAATTGCGCCCTGTATTTGGACTCGTTCAGAATAATATTACATTTTCAAAAATGAAAGATGATTTCGCACGCTCTCTCTCTTACATGCCAGCAAATTCAACCCATTCATTCCATCGTCCGAAATTGCTTGCAAAATCCGAAGACGTAATAACCTTCCTAAATTTCCAAAATTCTTTACTCTGTTTACCCATAAAGTTATATTTATGAAGCAATAACTAGATACCTCCAATTACAGCATGTAAAGCCGTGGAAGTTAACACCTAATAATGAGATAATTATGTCACACAAAATTTTACGTCATAATCATCAAAACGTGTAATTCCCTTTAATTTAACTCCAGTGTGAAGGAGAACCCAAAATATCAATGGAGGGCATTTAAAAGTTGAGGAGAAACTTCACGTCTTTTGAACTTGCGACTGTTTAACACTCTGGACTTGGATGAAGTTAATGAGAATTTCGCGACCCTCCATCCGAAATTTTCCCCTTGACAAAACTGCACTACTTGACCTTAATTTCCGACGATTATCCTCGAGAGGTGGAAGCCGCGTGATCTTAAGACCAGCTACCTAAAACTTAAAATTTTAATCACGGTATATTTCTTAAAACCAGCAGCAAAGATATGAATGAATGCCTTGCTACGATGAGAATCTAGAGAATCGTAAATTCCGAGAACTTAGAAGCTGTAACTGGGGTAAATAAAGCGGGTAAAGTTGGGAACAGTTTAGCTTAGCAGAGGAAGGATAAGTTATGGACCTCGCTCAAGTCTGTTTCGTTTCATCTAACATCCAGCGAGAATTCGGGAAAGATTTGGTTTTGAACTGACTGGTAAACAAAGGAGAATTTATCTTGTACACTGCTTCAATTATACATTTTCATTACATTATAACAACCAGGACAATATTTGCGTAATAAATTAAAGTTCAGTGCCCTAAATCTGTATTTCATTTAAACGTTGAGAATGTTTATTTGTTAAACATGTATTAAAATACAGCATTTTGAATTTGAGTTTAACTTGCTTCCTAAGCACACAAAATTTTTGATGCGGTTGTGATCAAGATACGTGTTTACTTCATGATATTTGTTAGTGTTTTAATAATTTAGATGTTTATTTTTATACAATCCTTTTTTAGAGCTTATAAATAGTAAATTAAGCAATAAATAGCTGTTTCATAGGGAAAATATTTTCGTGCACCTCACAGATAATACTCTCTGCAATTAGATCATTAATTACATAAGCTGAACGCGTTTTTCTCCTTGTAAATTTTTCTGTTAAAAGATTTTTTTGTATTTTCTTATAACGAAACAAAAACAGCTGTATAAAAGTACAACTTGCACATTTAAACAATGGAAGTGCAAATTAGATATCAATGTTCTTAACACTTCTCGTGTCATGATTTTGAAATAAAACATACCAAAGAATCATCAGATAAACGCATGCATCTTGCAATGATACTGACGACAAAAATTTCTTGAACTACTCATCATAACCTATTTCTGCATCGACTGAGTGAGCTTGCCCTGAAAATTGGAAGTTTCATTTACAATTGGAAATAATCGTATACTTATTAATATTCTGATAGTTTATTTCAAAATACTTGATTTATATTCTCTTCTGATGGATATTGATTCTTGTTCTGAAAGAAGTAAAGTAAAATTCAACTAAAAGGAGAAAGTATACGCCTTTTAGCGAATATTTGTTTGTCTAGACATTTAAAATACAGGGGAGACTTTTGACATTTTCAATAAAAAATCAAGTATTTACTACCAAATGTATTGAAATATTTCTTTTCCTTAGATTCAAGAAAATATTTAAATATTCTGCAAAGAAAAATCAGTGATTTTTTTCTCACGAATCGTTTTCACTGAATGAAAAACAAACTGATATTTTCAATTTTGAATTTATTTTAAAGAAGTGGAAAAAGAATTCTCAATTGAACACTTCCAGTTTCCCTATCGCTTTCTAAACATGACTACAATTTAAAAGAGTCTCCAAGAAAAGTTTGAACAAAAATACACATAATCTTGGAACCATCCAATAAAAATATTGGATCCCCGGGCAAAAACCTCTTTCTAAACCATTATCTTTGGTTGCTCGCAGAGAAGGGGAAAATAAATCTTGTGCACGCACAGTTTATTTTCCTAAAAGCTAAAAAACAAACAGCCCTTGCTACTTTCTGCCCAGTGCACCATATATCTATCGTTTCCATACTGACCAAACTCGCTCTGAAAGGAAAGCCGAGAATAAAAGAAAGCACAGCTTGTTTCAGTTCTTTAGCACTGTCTTAAACCTTGCTCTTTCCCCGTCTTCAAAAATTCTTTGGAAAAATCCCAACTCTATGGGTTATTCTTAGTTGCCGGAAGAGTGCTGGCTGAGGTCCATTGAAATATATTACGCGGGGCACTGCTGTGCTTTTTTCATCAACTTCTCATTTAGAAAGTTGTCGTGGTAAACAAATAATTTTTTTGTTCACGCAGTTCTTAAAAATGCAAATGAGTGTGCGAAACATTTGAACCACATGATCAAGCAGACACATGGAGGACAAAAATCAATGAAAATAGGAGCATATTTATGTAAAAAATATATAAACGCGAAGAAGAATTAATGAATTATTACATTAAATCAGTGAAATAACCATATGCATCAAGCTGTTAAATTTTACTATCATAAAATATTCTACATTTTCCGAAATATGTCAACAAAAAGAAAATTTCATCAAGGAAAAAAATCGTTTTTGAGCTATGGAAAAAACTGATATTTATTAGGTGCTTAGAATATGATAATCAGGCCTTTTTGTTAGACATGAAAAAGAATATAAGGAAATATTTCCACGATATTTTTAGTCTTAGTTCCCGGAAGGGTGCTGACTGCAATCTATTGAAATATATTATACGAGGAATAGCTATTTTTCTTTCATCAGATTTTCATTTAGAAACATGTGGAAAGCCTAATAATGTTTTTGTGTACACAATTCTTAAAAATCCAAATCAGTTCGCAACTATTCAACCGCATGATCAAGCAGACAGATGAAGAATAAAAATTTTGGAAAATGGGAGCATTTTTATTTAAAAAATAAAGACAGCAAAATAACGAAGACATTAATGGATTCTTCAAGAAAAACCGTGGAAGAATACCGTTCAAGAAAATTCAACCATCAAATTTTTCAATTATAAAATATTCTATATTTTGTGAAATATATAATAGCAATGGTTAAGTTTATCACGAGCTAAGTATTTGTACAGCTATGCGATGAAACTGATATTTTTAAATATGTTTATAAAGGGATTATTAGCATTATATGAACTTTTAATTAGGCATCAATAAGATAATATAAAGAAAAATCCTCAAATTATTATTATTATTGGCTGCCGGAAAAAAAAACAAGTATAGAGAAATGTGAAAGAATACTTTCCCAATACAAGCTACTTTGTAGATGATAAATGCCAAAATATTAAAAGTAAAATAATTCCGTCTTTTTAAAAGAAAACCCGAATTTTATATTCTATTCGCGCAATATGAATTGTTTTCTTTGTCAGTAACTGCATTAATTATTCCAGTTTTCACTAAAAGTTGAACATAAAAATGAACTAAACAGTAAAAGTACATTTAGTTTTTCGCAGGACAAGAACTAAACGACAAAACTACAATTTGTCTTAGAAAGAGATAAATTGTACTACTCTTATAATAAATCCTTAACAAGATTATAATTTCGAAATACTTTGCTTTAGATTAAAAACATTATTATATATTGTAACAATTCCGACTCATGTAAAGAAGTGTTGTATCGTGGAATATGATGTAAATTAAAGAAATTACATCATTAATAACGCTTTGTTTGTTTTTAAATTTTATTTCTATTATGAGTTACTTTTTCACCTTTTTTGTACTTTTCATATATAAGTAAGAGGTATTTCCACTATCCGGAACAGTTTCTCTAAAATCCAAAGAAACTTTATGGAGAAAACCACACACGGTAAGTATTTACTACTGATTCATAATTTAAAAATATATATTTCTAAATATAGATTGTATACCATATGGTATGAAATTTAAGAATTGATTAATTAATTAATTTAACCTACAAATGTACTATATCATATATAATGTATAGAATATATAATGTATTATCTAATAAATTAGATGCTAAATTGTTTCAATTCTTCTAAAATTTTTATTAGAAGAAGCTAATCACGATATGAGGATCTCTTTCAATAAAGTGAGTTCGAGTTTTAGGGAAATTGAGCAATATAGGAGAAATAACTCCTACTTACATGTATTTTGAGACTGTCAAATGAAAAGCTGTGTAACCCTGTAAATTCTATTTATTGGCTTCTACTACTTTACAGTATTGTATTGGAGTATTTGCTGTTTTTCAAACTTCAAGCATCATAACATTTCGTTACATTTTTTAAGAAATAAATATTATATGAACCTTCAAATGCACTATAGCATATGTAATGTATAGAAGAATATTTGGAGATTTCTCTTGAACTATTCAGCATCCGGGACGTAACAAAAAGCAACTTTTATATATAAAAAAAAACTGTATGTTATACACATCCATATCACACCGCGAATATCAAACGCTTATATGTGTCACGAATTATATAATGTTCTTTGGAAAATTCTACATTTCAAAATACGAGCATATAATATTAAAGAAACTGCCATTGGAAATATCATCATTTTTAGAGAATAAACTGAAACATTATTCCATGGTAAATAGAACAGTTTAAAGTCAGCATTGGTGTAATTTGTAATTGTAGAAGCATAAAATCCTACATCTATAGAAGAAAAATCAAGTTTATCCTAATAAATTTTTCAAATTTCTCATCGTCGAATAAATTATTGCTTTTTCTTGGCTATTACTGCATTTCTTACAAGATCAACTCCAATCCTTAAAAGCCATGTTTCGCAATTTACAGTACATATAACTAAAGAATTTACATTCACAATTTCATTCCAAAAAATCATTCCTCCTGAATAACCATTCCCTCCCTGGGGCTACTGTTTCTTATGCATCTTCAAAGACATTGTTATCTTACCGAGGGCTCTTCTTCCCGCCATATTTCCTACAAATATTCTAACAAACGAATAAAACGGAGCAGGGCCTACATAATTCAACCATAAATAAGAAGGAAAACACCTGAAAAATTCCGCATATTCTGCAAAATAATCCCGATCTGCAGACGCGATGAAAAATTTAAATGTCTCCTCTCTCTACTTTGTGGGAAAAAGTAATATAATGCATACTTTTTCCACCGGAAAAGAAAGGTTTTAAATTTAACTTTTATCGACGGCGTGGCAACGTCACTGCTGGTGACGTCAGAACTCGTGAATCAGTTTGAGTTCGTTCTGCTTTTAAGGCTGGGGCATACACTTGGTGCGGGCTCTGATGGCTCAATTCCAAAATGTCTCCGTCACACAAAAGTTCCGCACTCGGTTTCGGGGAAAACGCTATTGTTGTTTTACTTATTATTTATACAGGCAGGCGTGCGGTTTATAAATTAGATAGAAGAGGAAGGTGTGTTGTGAATCAGCAACAGATTTTTAATGGGTAAGAGAGAGGAAGCTGTGCCTTGAAACAATATTTTTTTCATAAATCATTTTGAAGTTTCATAAATCATTTGGCGTTTTCATTTTTCGTTGTATTTTTCAGTTTTTTCTTATTAGTGTTAGGCATAAAATCTCTATAAAATTCTAAATTGTTGAATTATACCACTAACTGTAGTTTTTGGCACTTGCAACTTCTTTAAATTCTTCAGCTTGTTCATTTTTTTACAAACAACGCATTTATCATTCTGATAAAATTCTAAACAATTTTTTAAGAAAAAATCTTTCTATGTATAATTTTAAGCAACTGAACTTTTAAAGAATTAATTATCTCTTCGGACAGAATTTGTATGTTTCTGTTAAAATTTTTTATGGTGACTTATTATCAATTTAAAAGGAATTCCTTTTTTCAAATAATATCCCTAAGATTGAGCATTTTATCAAAGTCTTTGGAACATCACTCAATGAAAAATATCAAATCATAAAGTGAGAGAAAAATGATTAATATGAAACTTTTCCCTGTTACAATTAATAACCTATAAATATTAAATATATTTTGTTTGAAAATATGATAATCAAGGATTCCCTAAGTAAAATATGAAAACTACAATGGAAAATATTTTTTTAGTATATATTAGTAATTGTTTTCCGACAACCTCATTTTAAACGTATTCAAATAATGTTGAGGATACAAGTTAAAAAATGAATTCTTCTTTTGACATAACACACAACATAACATCAACTCAATATAAACCGCAAAAAGAAAACAAAATTTGCACAATAACCACTACAATTTTTCCAAATTATTTATAATGAAATGAGAAAATATAAAGACTCTGCAAAATAATCCGTTTCAACTTAACTGAAAAGGGGGATCCTTGCTCTCAGTTGTCACAAAAAAATCAAAACCGCAAAATAATGACAGAATTCTAGGGACAAAATCGCTGAATTCATAATTTTTAATAAGCGAAAATATGAGAGAAAAAAAAATTACATGGGAGCACCAGATGGTTTCTGCAATGTATTATTTTGGAAATGACTCTTTTTATTATTTGGCCCCTTTATTCACATATTCTTAATATTTTAAGACTAAAATCTCAGAATTTAAACGATACAGGTTTTTTTCTTTTTGTTTGGAATAAAATATTTCAAAACTAGATTAAGACTACATGTAAAGTAAGGAGGTTAGAGTACGGTCGATGTAAATATTCATTTGTAGAAATAAAGAATCAAAAATAACGCCCATGGTCTGAAAAAAATTTACTTTATGTCATTTTAAATGTGGGAGCAGTAATCAAATGTTTAGGCACATTATATAGGTTGCCAGCTTCTCTGACGTTCTGTTTGTAATTAATTAATAGTTGTAGACACTTCGAATTGGCATTTATACACTTTGAAAGCATTCGTTAATAAATGTACAAAATTGCTGTTATTTATAAAATGGGCAAACAGTAGTTCATTTGTGAACCAAAGCAGAAAATGGCCAGAAAGACCAAATAAATGAACTTTAATTTATCCCATCTTTTATAGAACATTTTTTGTTAAAACAATACTCAGGAACATTTCCAAAACTATAACATTTGAATACAAAATGTTATGTTTGAATATTTAGAATCTAAAGATATTAAAGTTTCCCCATAAATGTTTAGCATTTATAATGCTCTTAGAGTTTATAATTTGAATATTATAATTTTCTCTAGTTTTATAAACAAAAACTGTTTGCATAAATATGATATTTATGCAAATGCATTAAAATAAATGTTTCAGATAGTCTTGCCATGTTTAGTTCAAATCTGTTCACCTATTTTTGCGAGAAACAGACATTCATTGTACCTTATATTTGCATGAAACCCACATTTTGTGAATGAGCCAGTTCGTGACGCAGAAGCGATGTCGTCTGGCGGAATTTCCGCAAATGTGCGCGGAAACCATGATAGCTATAATTAACAGGAGTATTATTCCGCCTGTTTGATTAGAAAACACGAGTAATGTCAACAGCAAACTCGGAGCTTTGGAAGAAGATGTCAGATTTGTTCTGGAGGCGTTACTGCTTCGATAAATTGCTAGATTCTACAAAATCAGATTCTCGAGTTCAAAGGGAGAGATGCGTGTATAATCTAAGTTCGACATAAGAATAATTTTAATTAGAACATTTATTGACTCTGTACTAGAGAAATTGGATTAAAATGTAAGACTTTATACCCAAATGTTTATGCCTATTAATTATATTAACAAAAACAACTTACTGATTGGATTAACAAATATATTTGGATTTTCCAGCTATAAACGTCATTGGTATCTATATATTTAAAACAATTGGCAAAACCAGAAGACCAGTCCCCAGCCCTAACCACTGGGCAAATATCGACAATTTTTATTTCATATGAAAGCTTATGATGTCTAGATATGTTATCAATGGTCGCCTCCCACCACCCTCCATTTTTGTGAGAAATCTAAAAAATACCTTTACACTGTACATTCTCTATAGAGACAAGTCTTTAGACAGACCCCCAGCCGTAACCACTGGACCGATTTCAGCAATTTTCTTTCATATAAAAGCTTATGACCTCTAGATATGTCATCAATAGTCGCCTGCCACTGACCATCCTCCAATTTCAAGATATTTTGCAAAATAAAACTTTGGCAGAGTCCCCAGCCTCTAAAACCGCCAATTCCTAATTTATTTTGCCAAGTTGTAAGCATAGCTACAGACTATTAAAATTACTGGCGAACAGCTAGTCAGCGAAGACGGCTAGTTTTAAAAAAATTTAAATGTATATCTATGGATGTGAGATGAAATGTATTTCTAAAAAAATTATGTGAATCCTTACTATTAGCTTCATATAGCAGCCATCAAATGACAAGTGCATGCGTCTACATTTTAAAGCATTATACATTATGAGGATCATTCATTGTTTTTTAGTGACGCTTTCTAAGTTATCATGGTAGATGCCAAGAATTTATAGAGTTAAATCATGATACTTCAGCTCGTTATTTCTAATAGGCTTTAAAACGTGATTCAGTTACAGAAGATTATTACGATTCTTGGAAATTCGAGAGCAATGAGTGTTGTTGCTGGAAAAATTGAATGTAATTTAACATTTAGCTTCATAATAACAATTTGATTCTTGTACTTCTAAAATCATGCCTTGAATACTAAAATGTAGGTATCGATCTTTTTAAATCTCGTCATTTCAAAACTAATCTTATATTCTTTATATTAATTATCTTTTAAACTCGTTAAGATTACCCAGCTTTACAGTATTAAATAATGCCTTATTAAATTTTCCCACAAGCCAGAACTTACATAATTTAGTGATAATTTTGTAGGTTAAAGTTAAAGAGTAGTATAATTGGGGGGCTTGTGGTAAATTTTAATAAGGCGTTATTTAATGCTGTAAAGCTAGGCAATATTAATGAGTTTAAAATATATTTTAAGAGTTACTGGATTTAGACATTCTTCTTAACACAGTATCAATTGAGGAAAAATTTGAGCTCAGTTGATGGCTGTACCAATAAAAATTACCAAACAGAGGATGGATATTTTTCTTTTTTGCAAGATAAAGCTCGGGGGACCTTGCTTCTGAAGAGTAGTACTAGTCGCATATTGTCAGCTAGTCAAAAAGAGCATTACATTACTAAATTAGAAGATTATATTAGTAGACCGTAACCGTAAATACAGCCCCCGACCTGCCAAAGCACACGGGTTTTCACTGAATGACAGCCGTGCGATAGCGACGAGTACTGAGGTCGGGTCCTAATGGCCAACACAGCCTCACGGCCCAACCCCTCCCGTAGGAGGTACGTACTATCACTGGAGGAGGGCTGCCGCCCCCCCCCCCCCCAATTCATGTGCCCCGAGGCAGGCGAGTTCCTTCATATACAATCCTGAGCAACTCAACCACACTTACTGGTGCCCACTTCTATCGGGGGGGTTAGTAGACCGTAAGTGATAATTATAAACAAAGTCACGGCTATAATAGAAATTGTTGCTGCTGTAAGAAAAAAAAATTTCCATTTGAAAGAAGAATTAAACAGTTACAAGGAGAAGCAGAAAAAGATAAATGCGGAGTTACGTACAAATAAGCTCTTAGGTAGAGTTGATAGAGAAGTTTTTACTCGTCAGCCTAAGTTATTAAGGCGCGACTATAAGCATGAAGGGCATTTCAGGAAAAGGGGCGATATTAATTAAGCAGTACTAAATTATAATCTGAAACATTAATTATTTTGCACTGTTATAATCCATTATCATATGACCTACATTTGCAATATTAATTTTTCTTATAAGTAAAGATATACAAAAGCTTGAAAATAACTAAATAACTTTAATTTCTGTTAGTTGTTTATTATTTCATTTTTAGTTTCTTTTTCTACGTTATTAGAATTTTGCACATAAATGGGTTCTTTTAAAATTAAAATTTCATTCCAGTGCTATGTCCAGGGCTGTTTTTGGAAGAACTCGAAAATTTGAATCCTGGGCAAATGATAAGAACAACACTTAAGGTAGCGCCCTATTATCCTAACTTTAAAGGCAGGGCAATGTGAGGTTGTTTGATATAGAATATCGGATTTAATGTAGAGTTGGCCCAAATACACAATAGATCGCCGGTAATATCGGGTTTCGAAACCTCGATAAGCCAACCCGGAAACAAAGGCTTTGTTATCAGACCACCACTGCACGTATACATAATTCAAAGCAAAACATAAATCGAAAATATTTTTCCTATAGTCAATTTTACTTCTCAATATGTTAATGTAGCTATTATTAATATTTTATGGCAAAAGTTTTCAGTGAAACAGTCAATTTCTAATATTTATTACATGAATAAATATTTTGTTCGTGTTTCATTAAGAAATTTCTTTTTTCTTTTCAATTATAAGAAAGGGAAATTTTTTCACCAGTGTTATAGATATTTCAATGCTTACAGGTGATACAAAGTCTTTTCCGTAGTTATTTGCTGAATCCTAAATGAAAATAGATTTAATAAAGACAGTTTTAAAGATACGCTCTTATTAGTATAGTAAAAACTTGAAGTTTTTTACTTTGATTGTGTTATACTTTTAATATTTCATTTATAATTCATTATTATAAATATTAACTAATCTTGAAACCATTTTTTCACCAATTTACTACCAATTAGTGTTACTCGTATGGAATAAAAATTTAATTAAATTAATCAATTTACTGATAATTAAGTACTGAAGAAATTAAAATATTGTATGGTCACCGGAAACCCACAAGTGTACAAAATTTCAAAATTCTAGAACATGAAAATGTGTATGGAAAATAGATTACAAAATTCCATCTTTATAAACATAAAACAAGTAGAATTTTATAAAAGTGAGTAAAAGTGCATTCCATTCTTTTATTTTCCCTTTATTTTATACGTTTTCTTAATTATATTTAACTGACGGTGAAAAGTGATGAAAGGCTAAAAAGAATTTTTTCTCTGATTGTTAGTTTTTAAAGTGCTTATTTTTTTAAAAAATTAAACTTAAAACTCTATGCATTTCCTGCTTAACCATCAACAATAACTAAACTCAAATTAAGAACAGTGTAGCATGTATCAAGAGTTTATTTCTATTCTAAGACCTACTTCTGTATTTCAAGGAGTAAAAAGGAAGAACGACGATCCAATAAAGAAGAGGAACAAATCTTTTGAGAGCGAAATCGATATCGAAACGCATGCTGGTAACCTTTATGTCTTTTAATGATTCTTAGGTCTTTCATTTAACTTTTGATTAAAGTGGACAGTGTTTCCATAAAAGTGAATGCCATCATTTTTCAAGAGGGTAAAAAAAGAATAAGTCAGAACCGATTCAAGTATTATTTTAACAGATCTAGGACTTCTCCAGAACAACGCGCGAAATGGTACACAGTGTTGAAAATTATATCGTGTAAGTAACTGACATTATTTATCATTTTATTTTTATTTCTGTTTCAGGGAAATAGGTGCTATTTTTTTACTATTTTCAACTGTTTTATATTATTAGTTACGGTGTGACAACAGTAGGATATTCTATTTAGGAAAGAAATTTTTTGAATTTAGAAAAATTAACTAACAAATCATTACTGTATTTTATAAAAAAAAATTGGACTAATTTCTGAGCAATTTATTGATTTTTGCATATTTAGAAATATAAATATTTTTCATATACTTGTACGACAAATATTCATGGCACTTTCTTTTCGCACATATATCTTAAAGATTAAGGACCACAAATGTAATCAATACCTTATTGTCTCAAAATAGAAGGTAATAGTTTATTCCTTATTATTTATAGAAGGGAATATATTTGCAAATAGAGTTTACAAACAGTGCCTGCGTAAATTATACGTAAGACAGTGAACTTAAAATATGTTTTATGTAAGAAACTGGTACTTTCTTTTTCTCGAAACATTTGCATGTAGACTTTTACGAAATCCTTGCTTGCATTCAATTTTTCAACACAAATTCTACTTAATATAAGGAAAATGTTACAATTAATTCCTTTAGTTTCTTGATTAGAAACTTTTTGACTTATATTTTTTTCAATGGGTTTAATTTTTATTTAATGAGAAGCAACTGAAAATGAAAACCCACAATTCGCTTTTCGGTGGAACAGATTTTCAGATTAATATTATGGGAACCAGGTGACGATTTTGGCATAATCCTTTATGAGCTCCAATAACAATATTTGTATCCATTCTTGTAAACATAATCCAAGTTCGGAAAAAACAATTCGAAATGAAAGAAGAAAACTCATCTACTTAGTCTTCTGAGATTTCTTTTCTTATCATCCCATATAAAAATAAAATTCGCGAAACCTGAATTCCTTACAGATCTAATTACACCAACTTGAAAAGAAAATATATCGCAGTTGAACTAAATACACAGTAGCTTATATCCAACGAAATGCAACCATCTAGCGAATCCATCTGCGCTATAAGGCCGTTCCGGTCTCTTCGGACTTGCATTAGCCACTGCTTGCTTTTGGTTGACCTAGTTCCGATCTTATTTTCTATCGCATCAATGAGCTACGATCTCTCCAGCTAAGCTACCCATTAGCGTTCCGCCGCGAAACCTCAACTTGGAAGGGGAAGCCTTAAACTAGACGAATTTCCCTTCGGAACAAAAGATGCAGGTTCGTGGATATTGAATCGATGGGAAATTCGATATCGGCTCTTTCTGGAGACAAAACCCTTCCCTTGTGGTCAACAGAGGTACGCGACATTTGCAGGAGGTATTATGAATAAAGTCGCTAACATGAGCTTAATTCGCCATTCTTTGTCTTTGTTGTACAAAGTGAGAATCCGCAGCTAGAAATAGTTGAGTTTCTTTTCTTAAAATCTGAATGATCCGGTAGTGAACGATACAAATTTAATTAATGACATGATTTTGAAGAGGATCGTTATTGAAAACTGAAATGAAGTTTCTTGTCACGGTCTTCAAGAGAAGATAGAAAAAGAGTTGAATTAGGTATATTTTTTGAACTCTAAACTCTGCGGCAATGAAGCCAGTTTATGTTCGCGTGATATATATCAAATGCATCATTCAATTTGATTCTCAAATGCCTTGCACTTCTTTTATTTTCTGTTTGTAACAACACGTTATCAAACAGAGTAAATTAGACTTCAAGTATCAATCGCATTTCTTTTTGCTATGTCAGTTGATTCCATTGTCATTAAGAACAAAACTGAAATGAAGTTTCTTGTCACGGTCTTTAAGAGAAGATAGAAAAAGAGTTGAATTAGGTATATTTTTTGAACTCTAAACTCTGCGACAATGAAGTCAGTTTACGTTCGCGTGATATATATCAAATGCATCACTCAATTTGATTCTCAAATGCCTTGCACTTTTTTATTTGCTGTTAGTAACATTACGTTACCAAACAACGTAAATTAGACTTCAAGTGGCAATCGCATTTCTTTTTGCTATTTCAGTTGATTCCATTATCGTTAAAAACAAAACTGATAATGAAGTCATCCAAAGATTGGAAGACTTACACAAATAATCTTAAGAGGTTGTTGCAATTAAATAATAATCAATATACATATTTTTAACAAATTATTTAGTAGATATGTAACGAAACAACATAATTATCAAAAACTTTTCTTCACTTACTTTATATTTAAAAAAGTTATAAATCAAGAAATATTAATTAAGAATTTGAAATATTTATAATTCATAAAATTAACATTATCAGCAATTGTTGTTCTAAATTAGCTTTTAAAGTAATTTTTCTCCTATATTCTTTACATATTTATGTAGATTTACGTAATTGTGATTTACAGAAGTATTAAAAAGAATAAACTATTAGCTTGTATTTTGAGATAATGAGGTATTGACTATATTTGTGGTCTTAATCTTTAAGATATACGTATGGTGAAAAGAAAGTGCCATTACTATTTGTTGGGCATTTATTTAAGAAAAACCTTCTTTAATTAAAATAATTTTTCAGTTGCTACTCACAATGTTTGAGACAATCGAATTTGAAAAAAAACGAATCTTGGCTCTTGAGAAGGTTAGGTCACTTTTAGACCTTTGAGACACTATTTTGACATGCTAAACACTAAGATGAATGCAGTATATTCATATCAAAAATTATTTTAAAATCATTATAACTAAACATAAAATGAGTTGAAATGATTGCCATTCCTGAATAAACAAACTCTTGAAAATGTAAAGGAAAAATATTAAAGTAATATTGTTAAGGTATTTAGTTTAGATTAAACGGACAAACAGAAATTCGTGTTTCAATTACCCATATTTCTGATTAAAGAACATAAAAAAATCGGGTTTCTTCAATTGAATGAACAATTTAATTAAACTAGCCAATGAAAGATTATCCAACCTAAAAGTAGTTCTTAAATATAATTTTTGCTAATTTGCTTAATCAGTGCAAATTATTTGTCTTTTTGCATTCAGTATATTCAAATTTTTTAATCCCTATTTATTAACCGAAATAGTTTTTAATTATTTATAAATGCATATAATAACTAAAAAATTGATTAGCTTTATCAAATTATTAAGCAGCACTGGCTTATTTTTATCTTTTCTTAAATATATGTTCTAAATGGTTTTTGTTTCATGTAAAATTTTGATAAGACTATAATTATTTACTTAAATACATTTTTCATCAATAAGATTTTTTAAAATTTTTTTATATCTCTGGTAATTTAAAATGCATGGAACAGATTAAGTATATAAAAAATGTTTCATACATTATTAAAAGCTATTTTGTTGAATATGCGGTCTTACATAATGATATCATGAAATTAGAAAATTGCTGCCATTCATTAAATCTTGCGTAACGAATTATAAGAAAACCATTATTATAATAGTTCGAATTCTATTTTATTATATTAGTTCGGATTCTATTTTATTATATTAGTTTGGATTCCATTTCATTATATTAGTTCGGATTCTATTTTATTATATTAGTTTGGATTCCATTTCATTATATTAGTTCGGATTCTATTTTATTATATTAGTTCGGATTATATATTATTATATGAGTTCGGATTATATTTTAAATGAATATATCGCATCATTCAAATATATCGAAAAGAGTTTTTAATAACTTTTAGAAAAATTGCTTGTATAAGTAATGTTTTTCTATTCCTCAGTCCTTCACTAGTGCTTTATAAAATTCTTCAAAAAGATTTGCTTATTTATTCTTGTTAGGCATTTCGTTCTATTTATCGACCAAAATTTTTGTAGATGCAGGTCATAGTATCCCTAATTATTTTTCCCAATTTTGTTCCATTATCTCAAAATAATTAATTCGAATCCGATAAGTGCAAGTTTTGTTATTTGCAGTTGGCAACACGAGAAATGCAAATAGAGTGGGTATTTAGAGTCAACCGCAATAAGAGCTTGCACGAGATCGGGTTACGACATCAGACGATGGATCTGTATTACGCAAGTTTTAACCCAATCTTATTTTTCTTACTCAAGCAGAAAGCATTATGAATTTATTGTTAATAAAGATTTTTAAAAGAATTGGATCTCATATTTATGCCACCTATACGAGTTTTCATTCCCAACCATGCATCAAGGGTGTAAAACACCTTCTTGGATAAAAATTCTATTATATTCACACAAAAAAGGCTGTGGACTTCCTGAGATAAAGTCCCGAATTCAGGACCAGAGCGTCATAGTGTTGAGACTGGGTTCAACTTCAACTAAATATCCCCCATATATACGGGCCGGTTACATATTAAATCTTTCGAGGTCAAGCGTTCTTCTCCTGGTGAAGTATGGAAGTTTGGAGAAGAATCTCAAACTCAGATGCATCTTTCGCGATCTTATTAAACTCCCAAAATGAGAAGTTCGTCCCAAAATAACTTTTATACACTTCAAATCCGGACGCTAATCTAACTAAACTGAACTGACAAGAAATATTTTACGTTTATTTCATGCTTTTAAATAAAGGGTTAAAAAATCTTTGTTCCCGGGTGCTACTTTCTCAACATCACTTTACACGTTATTTACTAAAAAAATATATTTATTAATTGCATTATACTCATGAAAACAAATTATAATTTCCTTTATAATTTAATATATCCATTATTTATAGGGGAAAATTATACCTACTTCTGGTATGAAACACAAGATCATAAATTTTCGAGATTCAGGACTGAAATAAATTGATGAAGACAAACATTTCTCACCAATCAAAAGACGAAAAACTTCAGCTGTGAATAATCATAGCTCATTAGCCTCCTAATCTTCAAAGAGAATCATATTCAGCTTTCTCAAAAAAAATGCAAATAATCCATAATTGATAAGAAAATTTGTGGTAGACCTCAACCTGTCTCATTCCCTATACAATGGCCCCAATAACACGGGCAACTCCTCGATCTTTGTTGGATGAAAGTGCATAACTGATGCGATAAAAACCGCCAATCTCCAATCGTAAAAAAGGAGCGAGCGGGCCTTTTTCTGGAGTTGCCCTGCCCCAGCAGCAATGGGAAAGGGAAGAGATGAGTTGAGGGGTTTTTGTTCTGAATGCAGCTCATGAAAAATGCATCTTCCGAAGAAAGTAATTCAGTGGAAATTAAGGGCAGAGCCATTTTCTGCAGGCGGACGACGGGACATAAAAATGACCAGTGCCTTTAGCCCTGGATGGCAAAATGGATCCACGATTATGTCGCAGTTATTACTGATATCGTCTTCCGTGCACATCCCTGCCGGACAAACGAGATTATCCGGCAGAAAGAAAGATGCATTGCCGGACAGTTTCTTCTTTTACTTTTATTTTGGATGTTGTACAGAACAATAAATGGTGAAAAAGGACACGTTTAAGGTCCAATTTATCGATCACTCTGTAACTCCATGGCATACTGCGTATTCGGAGGGAAGATTTCCTTTCCAAAATATAAACAAATACTCGTACATAGAAAGTAAGTATTCTATCATATAACAAATGCCAGTTACTTTACAAATTTAATCCCCGCATACAAATGATCTTTTCTGATCATTCGCATAATTATATAGTCACAAAACAGTGACAGAAATCAGATCATGTGATTAACTACAGAGATGATTATTCGTTGGCTTCAAATTTATTAATTAAAAGTTTATATTCCATACAATTAATGTGAATTAGTGTGAAATTTAAACGTGAAGCTTAACATTTTTATATTTAAAATATATTTTAAAATTTAAAATATAATTCTAAAATATATGCTAGTTCTATGAAAGTTACAATTTCGTATATGTCAAGCGCTTTGTTTTTAAATGTTGGAAAATTCTCCTAACCTGATAAATTTAGAAAATTTGCTCTTTTCGTTAAGCATCATAAGTGTAAACTCGTGGTCAAGTTTAAATTTTTCTTTCATTCTTATAGCTTGTTTTGATATAAATTAATATTTAAAAGTTGAATTTAAATAATCAAATGATTTAAGGAATGATTTAAAAGAACCCAATCAATATTAAATAATTGAAAAAATTACTATTAATGTTTGAAGACATTCGTTCAGATTTTATAACTTTTGATAAAAAAGTGAATAAACATAAAAGTCGCCATGAAAATATAATTTTAAAATTACAGCAACTATAGAATTACAATCGCAAAAATGATTGCCTTTGGTCCAGTTTGAAAAAAAATTTTCTTAGAACCATGCTTTGAAGTTTCTTTTCTTAGTATTTTTTCTAGAAACCTAGAATAAAAACTGTTTTATATATATATAGATTTCTTTTAGATAAAACCGTATGATTCATCATTAGGCAATCAGATAATACCAGCAAAACTGACTCTTAAAAAAATTCTCTCTTAGGAAACAGCGACTCACAAGTTAATTTTGAAATATAAATATTTTTGCGAATTTATCTACCATCATTATCATAACTATAGTCATCTTTCAAATAAACGATACAAGCAACAGCTGCAGCTTCAAATTAACAACAAATCAGCCTTATATTTCACCTTCACAGAAAATAACAATTTTTTTCACGAATAGCAATTCAAACTCCCATATCGATCTTCACTATTACCTTTTTTTCTTTTATCCATGACAGAAATCAATTCATTTTGTCTAAAACACTCGTATGGAGGCTTTGTACTGATGCCAGGCAGCTGAGTTTCAATAAATCATGGGCGAATGTGCGCCAGACACAAAGTACATAATTTTTTCTCATTTACGCACGAAAACTGAATGCATATTTCATGAGACCAAGGTATATCGACAGCTCTGGGTTCCTTTTTTCACCGCGCCAAACAGCACAGCGTCTTTTTTCTTCAATTCCTCTCTGGCACTTTCATGTAAAAAAAGTTGCATGAATTCTGCATTCGTTTTATTCAAGGGATAGCAATAGAAAAAGATTTTGCACTGCTTTCCCAGTATTTTATGTATATTAGAATATTCTGAGGGGAAGTTGTTTGTAACTTTGTCTGTACATTAGAGAAGCTTATTGTTTTTGCATATCATTAGGTAGACAGTAACAGAGAATGGCATGAAATAATGAAATTCTGAGTTGCCTAGGTAACAACTTAATGACACAGGACCATTGAACCTAGACAATGAGATAAAGGAGATGAGAGAATCCTTATAAACATAGTAAAGAACTAAAAACCAATACAAAACATAGGGTACTAAGTTGAAAACAAGATGAACTTAGAATATGAAGACGAATTATAAAACCAAGATATGTGATAAAATATAATTCACGTAAAAGGAATCTACTTGAAGACAAATAGATTTAAGAATTAGCGTTTCCACCAGTAAACAGAACGAAGATAAAATTTAACTTAAGCTTGTGCACCTCGTTGAAAATCTCTCTTTACTTAGATTCTCTTCCACCCTCTTTCATCCTCGTATCTCAAAGCGTTATAAAATATAAAATGTGTAAGCGTTATTTTTGGAGGGAGGTAAAATTTTCTATTCCTTATAATAAATATAAAATATCATCCTTATAATAGTATAAAGAGCGCTCAATCTTGCTTATAATAATAATAAAATATCATTCTTATAAATATAAAATATCATCCTTATAATATATAAAATATCATTCTTATAATAAATATAAAATTTAATACAAATATAAAATATCATCCTTATAATAAATATAAAATATCATTCTTATAATAAATATAAAATATCATTCTTATAATAAATATAAAATATCATCCTTATAATAAATATAAAATATCATTCTTATAATAAATATAAAATATCATTCTTATAATAAATATAAAATATCATCCTTATAACAAATATAAAATATCATTCTTATAATAAATATAAAATATTATGCTTATAATAAATATAAAACATCATTCTTATAATAAATAAAAATTTTAATTAATTTTATAACACAAATGCAGATATTAATGTACGTAACATGATGGAAGACAAGGTATCAAATTAATTTACTTATTTTCTGCATCTCAAAGATCCAATGAAATTGTTTGGAGTTTACATTAAACATGAGAAACAAGATAAATATCTATCACTTTTTATTTGGAATGGAAAATTTGAAAAAGAAAACTCTGCTTTTAGAACCATGTTTATAAAAACCGCATATTGCTTTCTGAGGAAAATGTAATTTTCAAAATTCATTAAAGACTCTAAGGAAATAGAGTTTAAAAAATTTAATTAGATTTCCACACATAAACTTTGCATCTTCTATAGAAAAAATAAATGCTTACATTGTCTGGGAAGGACGAAGATGCTGAACAATTTACACAATACCTTCTTGAAGACAATTGTTCACCTTTATTCTTTGGGGCTGTATTTCTTTATTAAGTGCTTTTTGAAATAGAACAAATTTAAACTTTCTTAATATTTGGCATTCTAGTTATTTTCATTAACAGAATCTATCAACCGAGTTGA
Organism: Araneus ventricosus; assembly: GCA_013235015.1. Classification (NCBI taxonomy): domain Eukaryota; kingdom Metazoa; phylum Arthropoda; class Arachnida; order Araneae; family Araneidae; genus Araneus; species Araneus ventricosus. Next base: position 536,085 of record BGPR01000434.1, on the reverse strand, counting down.
AAAACAAAGAACAGTCTGTTTTCAGAAGGAATTAAAAAAGTCAAATATATACAAAAGAACGAAAAGTAAAATAAGGTACTTGCTCTTAAAGGAATATTTCGATAAGTAGGGAAACTAAAAAAGTAAAGTGAAGATAAACTAAGAAGGCATAGTGAATTTTGAAACAGAATATTCCATTCATAATATTTCATTCACAAAGATTTTTATAGCTTTGTCCTTCTGAGAAGGTCAACTTAAGGAAGCTGAAGATCGCATTAACTGAAGTAGCTACTTTAATAACAGCAACCGGCAGACAAAATTAATTTGACTTCTGCCTGCTTAAATGCCTTAAATTGCTTTATTCTCTTATATAAAAAAAGTATCTTTAAAAAGGATTTCATTTGTCCAAGTAATTTCAAAGTTATTTTCTGACACTTCGTATATGTATACAACAAACAAGCTTGTAATTACAAATAGTCATCTCAAATTTGAAATTATTCCATTTCTGAATTTTAAACTGTAATTAACAAGCATTTACGCAGAAAAATTTATTTATAAATGTAATTATGTATTTTAATTCTGTTTCAAGCTTCTCATGAAATAGATTATAAATTTGATAAAACTAAGTGACTGTCGCAAAACCTCTACAGTTACATATTTGAATTCAAATACGGATATGAAATGAAAAATCTATGTTTCAGAAGAAGTAGAATAGTATGAAACAATATAAGAGCAGAATGAAGCAAGTGATATTACACAAGATTTCAAAATTAATCCTATGGAAATTTTATTAAAATCTGGTAGTAGGTATAATCTTACTTAGTCTGGCATATTTAGCGAAGGCAATGAATCGAGAAATCATAATACAATTACAGCATCTTCTGTTGATTAAAGTCACCCAGAGCATATATGTAGCATCTTAAATGCATGCCTGACGAAGATTCAGTATATGGGAATAGGTTTCATTCCTGGAAGAATTTCAGAGGAAAATGACCAAATTTGTGTTTCGTTTGGAGGGAAACTTTCATCCATTCATTCAACAACCATGAGAGCAATCTTATTTCTTTGGTTTTAAAGCATTAACTGGTCCTCCCGGAAGACAAGAAAACCTTTATTCATTCAGCTTTTTCATATCACACAAAGGCGGAAAAGCAATCATTCATTCAAACCTCAAGAGAGTCAGCTCAATCCTTTGGCTTTAGAGCTATAATTGACCTCCCGTAAAGAGAACACTCCTTCTCTAAGGAGGCGAGCAGGCACATTGACGTGGCTGGTTAGAAGGTAAGGTGATCAACATTTATATCAAGTAATTCAAACATTGCAATGAAAGCTTCCAGTAGCCAGCACGAACGCAACTAGGAATTCGTTGCCAAATGGAATATCTGTCAACTAGTTTTCAAATAATAGTTGTGAAGAGCACATCCAGAGGAATTAAACGCGTAATCTTCTTCATTCGATTCGTATTCCTCAACCATGCCATGCCTAAACCCACTTGGCCATTCAAAGGTATTGGATACAAAAAAGGAGAAATATCGTGTGTTTTTCTCAATGCAAAGAATTATGCAATTTTAAACTAATAGTATACTGGTTCTACATCAGATAATACTAATTTGATGTATCCATCATTATTATAGCCTTTAGATTTTAGATTATACAATAATCGAAGGCAAAGAAATGGAGGGAATAATGCAGTCCTGATAAGAAAACGAAAATCAGCAAATAATTTAGAATCTTGCTATTTAAATCAGAAAATTACAAAGTCTTCAGCCTCGTAAACATTCATTTAATGGTAAGAATTTTCGCCATACTTTGAATCTTAAAGATGCTTCCTCTTCGATTTTAATCTTAAAGAATCCTTCAGAGACCAACTGTTTGAGCGTAACTATACTTTGAATCTTAAAGATGCTTCCTCTCTGAGTGTAATCTTAAAGAATCCTTCAGAGACCAACTGTTTGAGCGTAACTATACTTTGAATCTTAAAGATGCTTCCTCTTCGATTTTAATCTTAAAGAATCCTTCAGAAACCAACTGTTTGAGCATAATATTAATACCTGTGGCTATGCTTGTGCAACTTGGCGAGATAAATTGAATTCGCTGTTCTAGAGACGAGACGCCGCCAGTTTTATTTGTCGATATGTCTCAAAAATGGAGGGTGGCAGGAAACCATTGATGACATATCTAGGAGCCATGAACTTTTATATGAAATAAAATTGGCCGAAAGCGGTCCAGTGGATGAGCTGGGTGCTCTTTCAAAGTATATTTTCGATCTATGTAGAAAACGGAGGATCGGAGGTGCATATGGGCATTGATGACATATTTAGCCGTCATAAGCTTCAATGTGAAATAAAAATTATCGAAATCTGTCCAGTGGTTAAGGCTGGAAAACTGTCTGAAAGTTTTTCCCCGTAGGAGAATGTACAATGGAGAAGAATTTTTTTCGATTTCTCTCGAAAATGGAGGGTGGTGGGGGCAGGCGACCATTGATGACATATCTAATCGTCATAAGCTTCCATATGAAATAAAAGTTATCGAAATCTGTTCAGTTTTGGGGCTGGGCACTAGTACTCTGATTTTGCCAATTATTATAAATATATAGATATCTTTGTCATTTTAATATTGCTAATCATATCACTAATTAACTGTTTTCCGAACAAAAAAGCACAGTATTCAAAAAGTACCACTAATTGTTTCATAAAGAAATTTTCTGTACATGCAAGTAAAGGTGAAACCTTTATAAAACGGAATGACTTTCTCTGTGTATGGTCTAATTTTATCTCAGAACCAGAATTCATACGCAGAAGTCTAGGAGCTTCACCTAATCAGCATAACTCAAAGCACAATCACCTTCTATGCTCAAGCTCTGCGAATTGAATTTCATGTAAATTTAAGCAATTCTCGCTCGGGCATTACCTTAAGTAGATACCCCCAATGAAATTAGCGAGGTCTTTAACCCATTCCAAATCCACTGAAGTGTTCTTGAAAATGATGAGGCGCATATTAGACTGTTTTGAATCACAATTCCTTCTCATTAGCATGTATAAACAAATGTGTATGTTCGCAGTGACCATAGTATTTCAAACCATTTGCCAACGACTGCAGAAAGGCGAACAACACGTTCTGACCCGAAATGCAAATGCACGCGAGAGGTGACTTCAGAAGTGTTCTAATCGATATAGTCCAATTAGAGGACACAATGATATCTAGAGTCGCTGCCAAAACCAGTTCCCTAAGGTGCACTTAAGGAAGAGTCATTTGACGTGGGAGCAATAGTGTAGAGCAAAGTCAGTTAAATTCGAAGATTAAGTTGTCAGAATCCGGGACATTGCTCTTAATACAGTTCTCAACGAACATAAACGACTCCAGACTTGGCCATAATTGACTCAACATGGAAGGCTTTTGAAATAGCCCGTTTTCAATGGAAAGACACGTGCGAGGAATTTTCCAAGTTAAATTAATGTTTTATATAGAAAATTCTCTCGATATATATAACAGCTAATGGGAAAGGGGTATTGGTTCAAATGTGAAATGGTTAAGAGGATTATGATGAATATTTAGAACGGTAATTTGATTCGAAAGCACATAATCGAAGTTAACGTGATTAAATTTGGCTCTGGTGATGGATTAAAACTATATTTCGTAAGTTTTAATTTATTAGTTAAAGAAAGAATTTACTAGAAATGCTTTGAAGAAAGAAACGTTAAATACCAAATAAAAAATTAAACAGAAATGATACGATTAGTTTCACATTGATATTTTAAAGAAGATTTGATATTAGTGTTAATGGAAACAATATGTTTGAACATGAAATTTAATTTTTTATTACATAAATCAAATGCGGTGAATTTTTTTTCAGAAAGGTGTAATTAATATTTTCAATATTTTTGCATCATATAAAAAATAATAAAAAAACCCCAACATTTTCTGAATTTTCCTAAGAATTTCGTACTTAGTAAAGTGTTCTCGAAACCTGCTTGACTTCGAACAATTTCTTAAATAATTGCAGTTTAATCATTTTAAATTTCACGTTAAGGGAACGTGAATTAATTATATCAAAGAACTGACATATTGTCAATCTTGTTAAAAAGATGCTGTTGGCTTTTATCCTCGGAACAAAAACATAAAATGTGCCAAAAATTCCTAAAATATCGATATGAGACATGTAAATAGCTAAAAAAGTTATGTATGAAATTAATCATAAAAATGATTACATTACTTACAATTCTATTATTCTGCCACTACCTAATAACAAAAATTTACGAATGTTGTTCATATTATTGAAACAAAGAATAATATTTTTCTAAAATTAATAATTTTAGATCTTATGTATACATATTTCTAAAAAGATGTAACACACGCGATAAAATTGTTTTTCAATCATAACACTGCAGTAATTTTGAGGAAGGTGAAAACATTCTAAAAATTACTGGGTAAAAAATAATAATTTTTCTTGTACAAAAATACTGAAGTACATAAAGTAATTTCATGGGAAATTAGTAAATTAGGAATAGAAAAAAATTTAAATATATACCACATACTAGCATTTTAAATTATATATTTAGATACGTTAAAAAATAACAACTTTAGCCTAAATGCGGAAAATAAAACATTAGGGTATAAGAATTGTATATCTTTATTTTATAAAATCAGTTTACATCAACTTGAACTTTATTAAGCTCCATTACTGGCATTTCAAAAGATGGAAGGTCAGCAATTTAAACCACAAAAAGAACCTTCATGTGACCGCAAAAATATGTTTATATCTGTTTATAAGTATAAAAATATGTATGCATTCGAATAAAGCTGATTCTAAATTAGATCAGATCAGTATGACTGAGATCAGATTATATGCAGGATGTCCGAAATAAGAGTTTATTTCCTTGAATATTAATCCTAGATATATACTTTCAAACACAAAGTTTCATTAAACTCAAAGTTTCATTCTAAGTTAAGGTAACAATTTTTATGAAAATTCTTTGACTTCTAAGGGGATTGATAATAAAAAGTTACAAAAATTAAATTTTTATACGGCCCCGTAGAGCAAAAAAATCAATTAATAAGATGATTTTCTTATATCCATCTATTCATATACAAAGTTCAACGCTTCAACCTACAAAACTTACAGAGATATAAGAAGACAAATTTATTGACTTAGATTACTTCTCCATACCTCTCACTGCTGTTTGATTCAGTCTTTCGATGCACATTTGAGGGATAATATACATATTTCAATAAGTTATTAAAAGGGCGAAATCAGGAAATAACAATGTAGTTGTTAACTCTCGTTAAATCTAAAAAATAGTCGAATAATATATTAACTGAAGTATTTACAAAAATAGGCCATCTTGTGAATCTTCAAATAATATTCACGGTGCAGCAATGACAGCTCACCTGCTCAGAAACAAGAAGTGCTATAAAAATATTAATAGAATACAATTGAAATTCAATTTTTCAAAAATCGCTTTGCCTTCAAATAGTCCAAACTCTTGTAATTGTAATTATCTGAATTCTATTTTAGAAAATTACAGTCATTTTTTTCGGTGAGTTATTTTTAACCACAGAAAACGAATACAAAGTAACCCGACAAGTAGCAACCTGAAAGTGAATCACAAACCTAAACACAGCCAATGAAAGAGAAATCTAAGGAAAACAGATCACGTATGCAAAGGCGAACCTTGGGTGAGATTGAAGGATAAAAAAAAGAACATTAGCTAGCCTAGAGCTAAACAGGAATATCCGAAAATCCAGTTATGGCTAAGTTCAAAGACAGAAGGCACAGCCATTCAACTCCGTTCATTATGTCACTTAGTTGTGCGCAATGAGCGAATTTTGGTTCTCTCCAGAACTATTTGGCATGCAGCCAAATCCTATGTCTGTATTACTTTTACATTCATTTTCAGTTTTGTTTTTTCATTTTTATCTTTTTTCGCTGATAACCGAACTCTCTGAATGGAGAAGTTAAAAATAAGAATAAAAACGAAAATACGAATTTTGAAATAATTTTAGTGAGTTCTGCAACTCGGCAACCCTGAAGGACGAGTCGCCACTGCCTTTAGGAAAATCTTAATAATACGTACAACGCTGAGAGCAAATAATTTAACATTCTTGTCCAATTTTAGGTTATTTTCCTGTTTTATGTTAATTTTTATTTTTCAAGCTGTCCTTCCATTCTTTATCAAGTCAAAAGTGCAACTATCTGTCAATGAAACTTAATAACAGTAAGTGTCATTAGCAAATGTTTTTTTTTCTATGACGATTGGATCATGTACTACTATACAAATACTTGCATTTCGAAAGTTTTTCTATGTTGAATAAATTTGCATTTCTTCAAGAAACATCTCCATATAAATTTTTGAGCAGTCCCTTTAAATTTAAAAATTAATATATCTCTGCAAGTTTTGCAGATAGAATCGTGACACTTAGTTCATACATAGATAAGTGTAAGAAGAGCATTTCACTCATTGACACTTTTGTTCTAAGGGGAAAGTATAAAAATTTAATTTTCTTAACTTTTTATTTTCTACTTCCACAGAAGCCAAAGCGTTTCACACAAATTCTTACCTTATTTGATGAAACTTTGTAATTGGAAGTATATGTTTAGATGCAATATTTAAGGAAATAAATGCTCGTTCCACTTTTGTGGGACACCCTATAGATAATTGCAATGATAAAGAATGATGTAAATCCGAATTTCGTAAAACAAGTGAACAAACTATACTTTTGAAACACTACAATAAATGACTGATATAATGAAATAAAGGTTAGACCGACAAAAATCTGGTTTGAACTCTTATAATATTTATTGCAGATTTTAAGAGAATACAACCAATGCAAACGAAACCAACAATAAGAAATTAATGCTCGCCCGTGCTGACACCTATCATTAAAGTTGACAGAAATATGATTTTAAGGGTGTAATTGTAATGGGAGTCATTTCACTACGCACTCGACCACTGTTTGCCGTAATTATATAAGATTTATATAACTTTCTTTTCTAAGTTTTTATATAAAAGACGATAATTTGGCTATAAATATATTCATAAAGACAAATTATTTTTATTTAAAAATTTCTTTTGGGCTTCTTTAAGAAGCTCTATTTCGACTGTTCATCTGATTTTTCTACAGGGTAACAAAAAAGTATAGGGATCACTTTTGTGGTTATCTATCAGTAAAGTCATAAAATCTTTTTACATATGTAGCATACAGATCGAAAGTTCCGCTATTAGACTTTCGATTGCAATACTGTTCGATAAAATCACAATAATGCCATTGAAGAAATTTGACAAATGCTGGTTGGCCAAGTAAAAGTACTTTTAGAACTTTGATGGAGTCACAGGATTATGCAAACCCATTTTAAAAAGAAAGTTATTGCCATTTCACTCAGCCATATCAGTCGCATCAGGAACTCAAAACTCGGATCGACGAAAAATGATTCAAAACCAATAAAAATGGACGGCAAAGCAAATTGAAGAAATCAGATTTTCAGAGTCTTGAGAAGATGACATCGAAACCAAATTCACCAACACAGACAAGCATGGCTAAAGCTCTTAGCGTGAGCCAGCAAGTTGTAAGCTATCAACTAAAACATACGTTAAAGAAAAAATGCCACAAAAAACCTAAATGTCATCACTTGATTGCAGATTAGGAGGCAACGTTCATGGCCACTCTACAAGCTTCTCCGTAAGGACAGATGGCGAAAGTTCATTACAACTGATGAAGCTTGGATTTGTCTATCCGATACCAATGCTAAATCTAAAGTTCAATATCTTAGCCGTGACCAGAACAGGCGAGACTTGACTCCGTCAACCACGGTGCCTCATCCCAAAGGCGTAATGGTTTGGATGGGCATTTCCACCAATGGTTTGTGCAACCTGGGGCCAAAATAAATTCTGAGTATTACATACAGAAGATATTAAACCCCTTTCTTAAAGATGATTACTGCAGATTAACCCAAATGGTGATGCTGTTTTCCATCAGGAATCTGCCCCATCTCATGCATCTAGGGTCACCCAGAAATTCCTCACTGATCAGCAAGTGCAATTTCTGACGCCACAACAATGGATGCCAAACAGTCCTGACACCGCACCATGTGACTATTTCCTATGGGAACATCTGACAAACAAAATGAATAATTGTAATTTGAATTTGTGTAATAACTTATGGAAATAAAAACCTTCAAAAATGATCCCTATACTTTTTTGTTACCCTGTAAATCATATATCGCGGCGTAGTAGAAACAAAACTAGCTTCGAATTCCCAAAATGCACAATATTCTCCATAAATTTTTAAATGATTTAATTTAGAATCCGACTACTTTGCCTATTTCTTAACCCTTAAAAACTCAATGTTGCTTTAAGCAGCAAACCCAATTTTGTCTTCTAAAATCTTGAGAATAAGATTGAAGCTCTAATGCCTGTTGTTGCCATTAGGATGCATATAGAGAATGTTATTAAAGGAATTTACAACACATAGATGGCAGCCTGAGTGCTGATAAAAAATAAAAATAAGTTGATGTTTTCCAACTGAGGCTGCAGCTTTTTTGCTTTGTTTGTACGCTTGAAAATACCATATTTTATCCTACAATGTTTAGAAAATTCCTTATCCATATTATTAATTATTAAAATTTATCTGTGTTTTGCATCACAGAATTTTATAAAGGTAATCCTTTTCTGAAATAAAGTCCAGTGTTCTCAGTTGGTAACAAACTGATTTTTTTTAACCATAAACCATAAATTAGAACAAAACATTTTTTTAGTATTTATCCTATGTTTTATTCAAGAAATGCAAGTCAAAAAATAATTTTTTGAATCAATTTTTAGAAAATCGGTCTTTAAGGTTTAAAACAATGCTTCCTTATCGATTTCATTAGTTTAACTTTGCTTCTGCTCTCCTCAGATTGGTTTAATTATTATGTTTTGTTCGGTGCATGAGTATATATGTGTCTTATTTTTTGTTCTTATATAGAAACTGAACAGTTAATGTTTCCTGAACGTCTTTGCTTCGGTCCACAACTAAATTATTGATACCTTTATGTCTACAAAATCAAAAGAAAAACTGAAAAATCAAAGCATACAAAATAGGTCACAACCATTTTACTTATTTTTAATAACTCCTTTACTATTTTGTTGACGTAACTGGCAAGAGTAGGTTTGTAAACATCCATCTATTTAACTGAAGATGTTCAGTAGGAAAATTATTATCATTTTGTTACCCCCAAAACACCTTTGAAATTCCTCGAATTAATAAAATTTAAATTTATCACTGACTTACCGACATAAAACTCGAAAAATAGAATCAAACGCCACCGAACTTACACGCCCACTCACTGATATACTAACCTTTATAACCGCTGAGAAAACACTTCGTAGAACAAATTTTCGTCTACATTTTCAACGTCGTGAAACAACATAACATTACACGAAATGGCCACTAAAACAACCCCATCATAACCTTGGGAATGAAACACTATCTGGCTAGATCCCCCTTTAAAACGGCCGAACAACGAACGGCATAAACATAGGCTCCGCACAGTGTAACAAGCAGGGAAAGATAACAGGCATTCATTCTCATTACTGACAGGTAATGTCTATCCGGGCTTCCCGCGAGCATCCGGCCAGTTTCACGAGTCCGGCTGAGAGGAATAGTAGACAGCGGAGTAATTTTAGCCGAATTACGATGTATTTTTCATGAGAAGCTGGATTCGCCGACATGGAATCTGGCTACTATGTTACCCGGGGATGCGTTTAGGAGTTATCAGTTGATATCACTTTTCCCCTGGAGAACAGGAGTGGATGAGACAGGCAGGGGAAATGAATGCAAGGGAAAAAAGATATTATTTCCAGGAGGATACTTTCGGGAAGGAAAACTTGCTAAAAGAGTCATCTTTTCCTGCTTTTTTATCCCCCGTTGCCTGCTTGCAGCAGTCTCGCACCGTTACTTATTTGTTGAGCCAGTGTTGATAATGTGAAAGTATTTACTCAAATAGAAAGAATATTTGCAATCACGATGATTGCTATGTGCTGTCTATGAATTCATTTTCCCTTTCGCTTAACTTTGTCGAAGGTTCGTTTTTTTATTTTTATTTCATTTCTAGTTCGTTTTTTTATTGGAGGGACCACCAGAAAGGGATGAAGGCGAAAATGGAGTTGTTTCACAGAAATTTGATAACGAGATGTAACTTTGTTCAATGGTTATGTTTGATCTGTATAATATTTACATACACTTTCGTAAGCACAGCACAAATATTCGGGAAGATATAAAGGTTTTCTTAAAATATCCCTAATTTTTCCGGATATTTTTTGTTTATAACATGCAGAGTTTTCAACCAAATTGTACGAAACTTAAAGAATATTTGACAATATGGGAAAGAAGCTTTGTATTAAAATTTCAATTCAAATTGCATATTATAGGGAATATGAGTATTTTCAGTAAATAAATTTTTAGTGCGCATGTGCAAAACATAGCGAAATTTTTCTTTCATAACTTCAAATCTAGATATATAAGGCAAAAATTCCAGTTCAATACTGGAATTTTCAGTATTGAAAAAAGATATCGCCAATGCAACTTGGTGAATTTCGATACACTCTAAGAGAAGATAAATGAGGAGGGTTCTTGCACAAATTGATATTTTTTAAACTTGAATCTTCGAATAGTAATAGTCGAACTATAATTTAAATTATGTATTTAATTTATAAGTATACATGGGTTTTCAGGTTATTGAACTTCCATAAAATTCAATATTACGCCTCGAAGATTCAAGATTAAAAAATATCAGTCCCCTTCATCTCTTTCTGGCTGCTTCCCTAATCGCCCTTTTCACTGAATCTTCACTGTAAAATGTGGGTTCGGGCGACAGTATGTTCCACGATTCTCAGCAGCTGATTGCGAGCCATAGTATCCATATTAACTCCAATTTTGCAGCATCTTCAAAATAGTGCATTATTTTTGGACAACAGCGTACACAATATGCTATTCCCAAAAATAACCATTAATTAATGGTTGTTCTGTATTCTAATTAATTGTAGTTAGTTTATTATGTAACTAGTTAATTATTCGAAGGTCATATTAAAAAATCAAAAATATAGTAACACCCCAAATAACCCAACTAGAATATATATATATATATTAGAAGATGATAAGTAGCCAAATCACACAGACTTTATTTAATTTTTGGAAATTTATTTATATGAAGTTGCAAATAAAAAAAGTGTAAGAGATTTGAAAATTAGTGAAGTAGATCCTGTTAAATTTCAGTAATAGTTGCTTTTTAATAACCACACATTTATTTATATAAACGGAAAAAGTCCAGCATAAAAATTACATCAGGAGTTCTCGTGATTACTATTTTAGACAAATTTTTCAGTGCAGTGTTATCGACATCGATTAGAACGGAATAGCAAAGTTTGTCGAGTATAAGGACATTGTTACACCTATAAACGTTTTCTGACTGCCCACGAAAATGTAGAATAAAACATTGTTTAGTTGGTGTAATTGCCTGCCTATTATAGGTTTTAACTGCACACATTTCGTGTAGCTAACCAAAATTCGTATATTGCAAAACAGTTCAAATTTTTTGGTTTAGTTCATCACAACTCAGGTTGTGGTTTTGTGCCTTCGTATATTCTCTGCCTTTTTCTTTAAGATACCTCCTAAAAATTTGAAAACAGCAATAGATAAATAAAACTTGCTGCAAATCAATAGCTTATTGCTTTGAAAGTATATTAGCTACATATAAAGAAATAGTTTAAGGAATCGGATTATATGATTCTAATGCTGATAATCCTGAAACACTTCAACTGTTAATCCAAAGCACAGAAATAACTGCATTCGTTTGAAGTATCTGGATCTTGTATTTTAGAAATACGAAAAAGTTAATATTCTGTAAAATAAAATGATAAATAATTTACAGAAACGTTTATATGACAATATGTTGAAGTTGACTTTATTTACCAGCAATGAACAGTTGTATTTGTTATGTCACAGATTTCATTCTGCTGTAGTTTGGGTATAATTTATGTCATATACTTACTGACATATCGTAAACATTCTATGCCTTCTTTACTGTCCGCCACGAGAACTCTGCTTGCCAAGTTATCTTGTTGACGGCGGTACCTATGGCAACTGGTTATGTTAGAGAAGATCCATTTCGAATAGGAGGAATTCGACGGAAGTCGGGGTTGTATTTTATTCTTGGTGCCAGTTTGCGGCGGTAAAAAGAGTACATTATTCATACACTTCTACCAACTCGAAACGGATTCCTCCTACGGTATCCTGTTTCTATAGAAACCGCCGTCAACGAGACAACTTGGCGAGCAGATTTCTCGTGTCGGACAAACAGTATTTATAACTTTATCTACTAACTCAAATTTGTGCACAAATTCCTTTGAAACATTAATATCATTCAGATTGCACAACGGAATAGTACATGCTCGAAAAATAATAAAATGATTTAAAATGCTTCATGACAAATTTTTGCTTAGTTGGTTGGTATTAGATGAAATCTCTTTCGATCTATAATTACAACCTTAAATTTTTAAGCTTCGAGTTAATTAATAAACATCCAATTAAAATTTTTTTACAAATAAATAAATAAAAATCAACGAATGCAATCATCTAAAAAATATGATATATAACCGATTGAAAAAATAAAGAGCTTATAAGCAATTTGATTTGCTTCCATTTTTAATCTTATAACTTTCGGCAATCTCATTTATTTTCGCGATATTAATCTATCAAAGAACAATCAATTTGAGACAAAGCAAATTGAAAATAATTTTTTCAAGATATTCCAACTTTGATTTTAAGCAATCAACCGTCGCAAGCTCCAATTTAAATCTACTTTATAAGACTGCTTAGAAAAATTAATCTAAATTGCTGAATAAATGCTAATTGCTAAATGATGTCCACATTATTTTTCCTTTTTTTTAATAAATTGGTTGTTGTCTTCCTCGATTTGGAAATATCTGCAAAAACATGAAAATACGATTGCATTAGATAAGAGAGGAATTAATATATATATTAAAAAATGCAAATAATTCGATTCTTGGTAAATAAGTACATTCTGAACATTTTGAAAAAAATATAGAGTTAAACGAGATTTGGTGAATTATTGTTCTTGAGTTTTATCTTTATTGCGTACTTGCTCTTAACTGGTTCTTAAATTTCATGAGCGCTTGAACTTCCCCATTTATTATCGTTAAATTTTATTCTTCACTAATTAGCTTCTCTGAATGGTCAAATTTTCGTTATTTATCATTGTGTTCCCAAATTATATTTAAAAAAAGAGAGTTATTCTACTCTAGTTAGTGTAATAGTATGTTTTCTACAAAATATAATTGTCCACGGGAAAATAATTTGCTTTAATATTATTTATAACTATTATTATTTATTTTTCATTTGCTAAAATCAAGAATATGGACGTATTTTATTAATGATTCAGGATTATACTTCGATATTTACTCAGAATTTTCTTTGTTCCCAATTTCAATTTCCAAGCAAAATTCTATGCTAACTAGTTCTAATAGTTAATAGAACTTATTTAAATCTAGTTTTTCTCTCATCTTTTATTTCTAAGTTCTGCATCATTTTTGGCACGCCTTCAAAAGAACTAAATTTTCCTTCATCTTACTAATTCATTAAAATGTTTTAAAAAATCACCAATTCTTAAAATAGAATGTATAAATAAAAGGTTTTTCAGAATAATTCACTCGTAAAATAAATATATAATTTATTTTCAGGAATATTATATATAAGGATACTATTTTTTGTTAATCTTCGAAAATATTGGAAATAAACATAAAAACAGAATTTCCCAAATTAAGCAAAAAACGTATGGCATACGATTACTTGAAGTTCTGATGTGAATTGTAAAAAGAAATATTTAAAACATTTATTTAGGTCTTCCATAAGAATTGTATAGATACGAGAAAAAAAAATTAGACCATTTTTATTGATAAATAAATTCAAAGTCTAAGTAGATTCATATTGGGCGTCAACCTTTAAATCATACTGATTCGTATTTCAGTACTCAAATGTACCTCACTTACAAATAGCTTCGGCGTAATATCATTTGTGGTTACTTTTCCACATGTCAGATTAATCTGGAAATTCAAAATTTCTATTGGTTCTTTCACCACCAAGCGTTATATTATTAATCCTTCAATGGAGAAAAAATATGAAAAGAATTATTTGATTATTCGTCAAATCCTGACTCGAATATCATTTAATAAGGCTAACTAGATTCGACTGCATATGTGGGTGAAAACAACAAATAAATTCACATAAAGAATCTTGAAGAACGATTCGAAGAAGAATATTGATGCAAATGAGCTAACTCTTTAAAATACACCTCGCGAAAAAAAAGATATTTATTTCAGGATGCCATTTAGCTTTGTCTTTTTCACATTAAAGATTTATACGATGCTGGTGAATGTAAAAGTATCTGAGCCTTTTCTGTTTCAATCCTAACTATATTATGCGTATGAGCAACCTTGTTCTAGGAACTGTTAAAAATTCGAGCCAAGATCCATAGTTAAAAGTATGATCCCTTTTAATTATATGAGTTAAAAAACACAAAATGAATGGTGACTTCGTTTTCTGACTTACTAAGCGGTAAGTTTAAATGCTGCGTTATTTTTCTTGGGAATATTTAAGTTTGTCGGTTTTTTTTTTTTAATTTTACGCGATTCTTTAATGTTTATATACACGATATGTAGGTCTGAAGTCCTCCAGGCCATAGTAATTGTTGGATTGTCTTTTTCATATATTTTTATGTTATTTTAATTTTATGTGCAATAGTTTATATTTAATAATTCATTAAGTTTTTTTATTGGTAGGGTAGCGTTATTTCATCTAGATTTTTATTTCATCAAGATTTATTTCTTACGGCTTTTTCAATATTTAATGACTCCTTTTATTATAGTATTTTTTATCTTAATTAGTTGTGATAATTCTAATAAGGGGAGAGAATTTTTGGATTTTTATTTTTCACTATAGATAGGGTAGCTTTATTTCATTTTAAGTTTTAGGAATATTGCAATTTTTGTGTTTCAATCTTTTATATTACTTTTTTTGATATTATTATTTACTATATAAATTAGTTAGATTTTTCCGTGATTTTAAAATGAATTCAATTTTCTGTCTATTTATATTCCATGGCAAAAACACTTTCACTTAAATTTCTGGGTCAGGCGCTTATAATAATTCTAATAATTTATAAAATAATTCACTTAAATTTCAGGTCTCTCAAAATCTAATACCGTAACTATCTGCCATTTATAGGCCTCGTCTCGTTAACATCCCGATCCTCTTTCGGGTGTGGAAGGCCTTACACCCTCCTGGGTAGGTTTGGCCGGAGCGGGTTGTTAATAAATAATAAATAAAAAATCCTCTTTCGGGGAATCCCCTTTCTGACTTAATGTAAGATTTTGGCTCTTTGCTTAAGCTCTCTTTCTGCCTTAACAATTCACCGATGATATGCGTCTTCTTTGGTCATGGGCGGAAATTTCTAAAAGTTATCATCTAATCAGTTATCTTGTGCGACATCTTTCATCTATATATCCTTAAAAATGATTTGAAGACAGCAATAAACTGATTTCCATATTTTACTACAATTGCTTATTTCTTCAAGATATCTCTACATCTCCAACCATCGCCCTAACATTATTTTTATTATTTCATTGCAATAATGATTTTAAAAAATTTGTTCACTTCTCTGTACACTTTATTTAGCGATTTTTCTGATTCTAATGTTTTAATACGTATTTAATAATGTTTAATTTGCTTCTTTTATGTCTTTTTTCCAACATAAAAGGAATGCATTTTGTTTGCAAAACTCGACATTACGACGAAAATTATTTTATCAGAGGAACTGAAATGTTACAAGAAAACAAACATTGCCTTTGTTTTACGTGTTAATGTAAAACAATGTTGAAGGAGACCAAAGTCAAATATTTCCTTGAAATTTTCTGCAGTTAAGCGAAAAGAAAAGCTAATTAATGTTCCTAAGAGTTATAAATAAGACAGAAAAAAAAATCAGAAATAAGGAAATAACGAAAAAGAAAGAAAGTTTTTAGCTATCTTGTTCCATTTATATTCAGTTCATCCATTTTTTAAAAAATAAAAATAAAAATATTTGATAAAATTTTATTTCTAGATGCATTTGACAACTTTTCGATTGAACGAATGAAAAAAATTTACTTGTCTGGCATCAACATCTTTTTCATAGCCGTTTCTTCTGTCTTCACATCATTCAATATATTCCTAACATTCACAATTTCTTCTGATCTTCAAATATTAATACGGATGCGTTACCATGATATACGTGCGCCTACGCTTTACTAGGTTTCATTCAATTCGTTTATACATATACATATACATATACATATACATATACATATACATATAC
>BGPR01000434.1:501228-519694 GCA_013235015.1 Araneus ventricosus | reverse complement strand
ACCTTCGAATAAGATTTGAACTTTCGTCCCTTTTAACAAGCTGAAAATAAGTTATAAATGCTAGGTAAATAATATATATATATATATTCCATCTTCCATTTTCGTTTGTTTTGTGTTTTTAGAGGGGATGACGGCAATTTTTAACGGATTTCGTTTGTCGTCAGCAGAAAAAAGCACAAATTAATATCATGAGCGAGCCTCCCTTCCTGACGAGCGGCTCGCTATGATATTTTTCAATTTTTTGGTTTTTTCTGGTTTTTGTCTATTTAGCCATTTTGTCCTTTTTTACTGTTTTTGAGTTTTTATTTTGTGTTTATATGTTGGTTTTGATATATATATATATATTTCACTTTAAAATATACTGTAGAAATTCTAATGTGCAAGCATATAAAAGAAAGTATGAATTCAAAAATATGCTACGTGCGATGATTTAGGAGGTTTTAATGCAGGCAAAATTTACCAGCATGTTTCTGCCTGTAAAAAAATTTCAGGAAATATAACGAATCTTAATGACCTCTATTTAAGAGACGTTAAAATTCTTTTTTTCCTTCTTTGAATTCCTACTTTTGAATTCATTCTACTAATACTCCATACTACTAATTTAAGACGCAACCTTGAAGCTTGCGATGTTATGAATAATATTAAAGCTAGAAAACATATTTTTTTATTTTCTGCTATTAATTTCTGATGTGTATATATAGAAAGTAGTTAGATACAGAATATTGAACAAAATGTTTCTTTCATTATAAAATTGCGTTTTGTAGATTTCTTATGAAATTGACTCCTAATGCTCTGATCTCAATATAATTAATACATAAATGTTTTTAAAAATTATTTTATAATATAATAAAGCATGCTTCATTAAATAAAAATTTTACTAATAATTTATTTTATTTATTATTTTTCTTTCAAACATCGAGTTTATTTTAATAACGAAAAGAACTAACAGTGAAGAAAATTGTGTTCTTGAAAGAAAAAATTATATGAGCCAATTCTTAAGAAGAATACTATACTTCATTTTAAATTCCAAGAGAATTTTCAGTTTTCTTTTTCAAAATGTATGGACTTAGACATATTAACTTTTTGCATTTTAGATGCGAAATAGAATTTTCTTTTAAGTTCCATCAAAATGGCAGTTTCTTAACAACAATTTAAAAAAAGTATTTTATGCTTATTATTATATTCCAGCTCTAAAAATCATAGAAAAATTATACAATATTTAATGACAAAACTTTTATTTAGGGCATTAAAAATTTTCAAGTCAATTCTATTGGAAATTATGTGAAACATAATAATATCACATATATGCGTTACATTTGAAATTTTCCAATGAGCCACTGAAAGGTAAGTTCTTTCAGTTGTATGGAATCTTTTGTCTCGAAAGCAGCATTTTTTAATAACTAATATGTGAAAGTGAGAACAAAGAAATATCTGGATTCTCCAATACCTATTCATGTTACAGTATGAAGAAATCCAAAAATTTGATGGACAACCGCGATGTCTTAATACTATCTAAAATCAGTAATTCTAGCATATTTCACTATGCCACGGATTTAAGAAAGCATTTAAATTCGGAAATGAATTTTGACTTATTTTATTACTATTGGCACAAAACATTTTCACGCAATAATAGCACTTACGTATAATTCTCATTTTTATATTTTCTCCAAATGAAAATCTGTACTTGTACTAACTTACTTAACACAATCACAAAACTACTTATGTCTATACTTGACATATTCCGCTATTCAGAAAATGTATACTTTCCTGTGCTAACCAAAAAAAAATAATAATTAAATACTGTTCAATAATGCTTGAGGATTTTTAGAATCTCTGATAGCTTTTTTAATTTCATATGAAAGAATACTCAGTATACAAGTTAATTGCACTCTACAAATCTTAGAATCAAGAACTCCTCAGATCAACGGGTAAAATATCAAATTTGATAGATTAGCAGCAATCAATTTAGGCTTAAGATGAATGAATTTAATTATAATGAATTATCTACACTGAAAAAATGAATTAAGATGAATTATGCACATGGAAGGAAAAAGAAAGTTAAAATCTCCATCTTAATGAATTTCATTTCATTTTAACGGTCATGATTTTATCTACCAAGTTAAAAAATAATTGTATCCCGTTCTTTCATTTTTTAATCTACAGTAATACTATTTGTATGATATTTAGGATTTCAATCTATTTAGAAGGATTCTGGATGACCTCGCTCTATTTTTAACTCTTTGAAAATGCTTTTTCGTCATTCTTCAAGCCCAATACGGTCAAAAATGCATAAGAACCAAGCAGACCGTGTAATATTTGTAACTGCAAAACACTTGGAAATAACTCCTACACTTTGATCTTAGCCAAAAGGCCGAGAAGCGATGCTTGAAGACAATGTTAATTTATAGTACAGAACCGAACGATTCTAACTCGAACAATTATTTTTACATTACGTAATGCTAAATAGGATATATTTTTAAAAAATTATTTTTGTACGATAAAGTGTGAAATTTGAATTTTTTTTTATGCTGGAATAGCTGTATGTAATGAAATTTACATCTCTTAAAAAGTTCCATATTTTATATTGGAAATCTAGAAATATCTATATAAATATTTGCATATATATCTATGAATATATGTGAAATGCAAGCAATTTTCATAGCTCTTTTAGTTTTAAACGCTAATGACATGATTAATATTTATTTAAGTCCATTAATGAACAATACAAATAAATAAATGTGTAAGATATTTTTGAAATTTGCCGTTTATAAACACGAATATTACTTTCTGACGCATCAAGCACTTTCAAAATAATTTAAAAATGCGAAGGATATGGACAAGTTAATTAATTACTTATTGACTCACAAAAATAAGTTTAATTTCTATCTTACATCTTCTGAAAGGCGAAATGAAGTCATTGTCTGTAGAATTAAACGTACACGTGTATGTATAAAACTCTTTAAATGCATATTTCATTACGAATATTAACAGTGCATTATAAAACCTAATAGAGCATTAATGTATCAAGCACATACAAATCATTTTAAATATTTGAGAGATATTAACAAACAAATTAATTATGTATTGACCAATAGAGATATATATTTAATTTTCATGTTAAATTTCCTGAAAGACAAATTAGGTCAATACATGTGTCAATGAAAAATACAAGTAATTGTATAAGAATCTTTAACTTCATATTTTATTAATATAAAGCATTAACCATTCTTTCCGAATCATGAAGCACTTTCAAAACATTTAAAATTTAATTGCGATAATATGAACTGATGTGTTAATTAAGTATGGACTAAAAACGATAAATTAATTGTCATCTTACATCTATTTCCCATAAGCTAAACTTTAAGGCGGTGAAACAAAAGAGCTTTTCCCTGCTGACGCTTCATTTCCGTTTTATGAATTCTTTCCGAAATCAATATTTCATCAGGCTCTAACTCAATACCCTTTTCACGCATTTGACGGTCAATTTTTTAAGAGCAAATGCAGATCTTAGCGCCGAAGAGGCTTCTATCTATCAATAATAAAATCCATTTAAAGTTCACCTATGCATTTCCCAAGCGGGCAATTCCGAACCATCAAAGACTTGCATACCACACTATGACAAGCCCCCGAATTTTGATGTCGTCCCTATAATAGTAAGGAAGACGGGCACTTAATTTATGTGTTCCAATATCCAGGCTTTTAGTTCCAATTTACTGCCCCTTTAGCCCCCTTCTCAATCGGATGCCTGCGTGCCAAGCCGTCGATGGCCTCATGAATTATCAATCAGCCTTAACCCATCCAAACAACGCCTTAATTAAA
The DNA here is from genome assembly GCA_013235015.1 of Araneus ventricosus. Lineage (NCBI taxonomy): Eukaryota > Metazoa > Arthropoda > Arachnida > Araneae > Araneidae > Araneus > Araneus ventricosus. The sequence goes on along the minus strand of BGPR01000434.1, from coordinate 515,875 downwards.
TTTCTAACCGGGCAGTGGCACAGCGCTATCTACCATCCACGCCGTACGCACTACTTTCTTCCGCTCAGAATGGGCGCAAGGTTTCATTAACCACGTGCGCTAACTTTTACTGATCCAAACTTTGGGAATATATAATGAAATGTTTGGAATAATCCGGTGAGATTAAGTTAGTCAATCATTTCGAGTCTTTGCGATTGCAGCCGACCTCGATACTTTGTAGCGATAGAACAGGTGCAAGTAGTGAGAAAATGCTCTAAAACGGTATTTCAAACTTCAGCAGTCGATATTTTAATGCGCATTCTCTCCGAAGGTTGCAAGCTGAAAGCTAATGAATGGATGCAAAAATGCCGTTGAGAATCATAAGCGGAGGGGCTTTGTTGAAGGAATGCTTGGCTTTGTTTACCGGATTTAGCGAAAGATTTCTCAAAGCTTTGCTACAAATTTTCAGATTGTATACCGGTCGTTCAATCTCGGAAACAGCCCCATTTATCTTCATTGTTTGTAGTAAAGCGAAACTTCTGATTATTAGATGAAGTTAAGTTAAACTGCTGCTAAGGATTAAAGTTGATACGAAAAATATTAAAACTTTTTCCTAGATATATCATAAATTATTTGTGTTTAGGTATTTTTAAGTAAATTAATATTTCCAAGTGAAAAAGTTACGTTTTATGCAAAAATTACTATAATATAAATATTTTTTATGCATTGAAAAGGTATAAAAAATATTCTTAAATATGAAAAAGCTGAAAATATTTTTATCAACTTCAAAGCTCACAACAAACTCTTCTTTCGAAAAATATTTACATTAATTGTAATTACAAAAAAATTATAGACCGTCGTAAACTTTATATTGAAGTTATATCTTTTCAGTTTCCAAGACATATTTTTCGCTGGAAATGTTTGTACTTTTAATGATATAGCTTTATAAAAAGTATTGATTATTCCTGAAAGGCAGAGTTTTCAAAACCGAAAACGAAACTTAATTTAATCATAAAGAGATTATAAATCTAAAGAAAAATTATAAGTTAAATTGAAGTATTCAATGACAATAAAAGTGTTCACATTTTTCAAACATCAACAATTTATTAAAAATCTTTCTCACAGTTAAGAATATTTAACAGTCAAACTTGATATATTTGTCTAAACATATTACAAGCCTTTATATCAATTTACTGTTAATTTTTTATTTTAAAATATTAAATTATGGAATGTTATAGGCATGAACTTTTGAAGCACATAAACTTTAATTTATAGCAAAGATATCAAATTTAAGACTATTTTCTTTTCCTATAGCAGCATTCTTAATAACTATTTTACGATATTTCTTAATACATTTCTGGTTTTACTTCTTTTTTCAGACTTAACTGCGGGTCAATTAAACAGTAGATTATATGTGTATAAAATATCTTCTTGCTCTTCAAGTTTAAATTATGTTAGTTAGATATTCCAGCACTTAGTTCAGTAAATTTTATTACTTTTGGCTTGTAGCAAAAATATATTTGATGGATGACAAAGAAATTTTCATCAAACCTTAGAGAATGAAATTCCACCCGAAATAGTTTAATTCGCAATCCTTTATATCAGCATATACAGTACAACCCCGGTTTAACCGGACTAAAAGGGGAGCTGTTACGGATGATGATTCTTTCGGTTAAGCCATGAACATCTATTACCATTCTGTATTTAATTAAAGTATGTAATTCTCAAATGTTTTGTATGTAGAACGAATTCAAAACACTCTTTGTAGGCTACACTTATGTTCTTTATTAAAGGTAACGCGCATGACACTCACAGGTAAAGAATACCGTAATTCGTATTGTTAATACTCATTAATTTTAATTTTAGCATCCTAAAATTATTCACTGACCTTCGTGGGAAGGCCTAAAAGAAAAATGGTCATATCACTGTAGAAAAAGTCTCATCTTCTCGGTTAATTCCGTTCAGTTTCCATTAAATGTATGATTTATATGACCTTGACTTATACTTGACTTATATATATATATATATATATATAGATATTTACATAAATATAGAAAAAGCAATTTTTTTCTTAAATATTGCACTTAGACATATACTTCTAATTACAAAGTTTCATCAAATAGGGTAGGGATTTGAGTGAAACCACTATGGCTTCTGCGGAAGTTGAAAATGAAAAGTTAAGAAATTACATTTTTATACGTTCCCGTAGATCAAATGAGTGAAATTCTCCTCTTACACTTATCTATGTTTGAACTAAGTGTCGAGATTCTATCTGCAAAACATGCAGATATATATTAATTTTTAAATTTCAAGGGGCCGCTCACAAATTTATATGGAAATGTTTATTGGATAAATGCAAATTTCTTCAACATAGAAAAGCTGCAAAATGCAAATATTTGCCTAGTAGAACATCATCCAATCATCATGGATTGAAAGAAAAGTTGCCAGTGACGAATACTGTTACTCAGTTTCATTAGTCAACTTAATAAATAATGGAAGGACAACTTAAAGCAATTAAATTTAACATGAAACATTAAAATAGCCTAATATCATACAAGAATATTAAATTATTTGCTCTCAACGTTGTGCGTATTATTAAGTTTTACCTAAAGACAGTGGCGACTCGTCCTTTACAGTTGCAGAACTCATTAAAATTATTTTAAAAATCCGTATTTTCGTTCCTATCCTTATTTGCTTACTTCTCCACTCTGAGAGTTCGATTATCAACGAGAAAAGAAGATGCAAAATGAATGAAAAAGTAAGACAGACACAGGATAGGGCTACACTCCAAATAGTTTTGGAAAGCCCCAAAATTCGCTCATTGCGGCCAACTAAGTGACATAATGGGACAAGGCGAATAGTTTTCCTTTCTGCCTTTGAACTTAGCCAGAACTGGATTTTCGGATGCTCCTGTTTTGCGCTAGGCCAATTAATGCTCTTTATTTTCCCTCCAATCTCATCCACGGTTCGCCTTCGCGCTCTTGATTATTTTTTTATTATTATTTTCTCACTTATTGGCTGCTTTTAGGCTTCGGATTCACTTTCAGGTTGCTTCAAAGGAAACTTGCCCGGTTACTACGTATTCGTTTTCTGTGGTTAAAAGTCACTCTCCGAAAGAGAAAAGGACAGTAATTTTCTAAAATGCAATTCAGATAATTACAACCTCAAGTCTGGACTATTGAAGGTAAAGATATTTTTGAAAAATATATTCTAGTAATATTTTTCTAGCACTGCTTGTTTCTGAGCAGATCAGCGGTCACTGCTTTGAATATTTTTCGTTCGCAAGTTGAACTATTTTTGTAAATACTTCAATTATTGTATTATTTGACTATTTTTTAGATTTAACAAGAGTAAACAAATACATTGTCATTTCCGACCTTTAAATAATTTATTGAAATATATGTATCATACCTAAAATGAACATCGAAACATTGCATAAATCAGTTTTTTTGCAATAATGTCCCCATTTTTTCCTTTTAAACCTCCCAAGAAGGTCGGTGATTAATTTTAGAATTCTAAAATTAAAATTAATTATATTACTTACGGTATTGTTTAACTGTGCCTGTCAGGCTCATTGCGCCCGAACTCGCCGGTGCGAATATTGAGCCCGACGGAGGGTTAACTTTAATAAAGAACAAAAGTGTAGGCTACAAAGAGAGTTTTGAGTTCGCTTTATACTCAGAATATTTCAGAATTATGTACTGTATTTAGATTCAAAATAGTAATAGAGATGTTCATGGCTTAACCTAAAAAATAGCAATCCGAAATAACTTTCGGCTAATCGGGGTTGTTCTGTATTACACACGACCCAATTAAGGTATTCAACATGCCATTATATGCCTGCACCTTTAAAGGATTTCCGCATTGAGTTATCACTTTTGCCGTGAAGCGTAAAGCGATTTTGCAATAAATAATACAAAACATGTTAGCATTTTTTTTCACGAAATTACAAACGTTCTGTATTTGAAGCTATAGTCTTTATTTTTAATATGAAAGCAACGCTCAGAATCATTTTTACTTCACTTGTTTAATAAGTCAATGAAGTAAAAAAAAAATAGTTTTCTTAATTTTATGTTTGAGACCTTTCCAGAATAAGGTAATAGAAATTTTCGTATTAATGAAAATACCAAAAGTTTCCTTTAATATATTTGGAGTTAAAAATTTGAAAACAATATGAAATAAATATTGAAACAGAGTTAATAATAACTGAGTGCATATTGTGATGAATTAAAAAGTGAAATAACATTTAAAGTCTTTTACTCATCGTATATACTGCAATTACATGTATTTGAAAGCTATTGCTTTTATTACGATTTTCACTTAACACCTTATAACATACCGGTTTCAAAAGGTACATTATATAAGTCTGTTTTTCAAGTTAATATGTATTATTAGAAGAATATCAATATAGAAAATGCTATTGATATATGCTTGTTTGTTAGATCTTTTAAACTTAAAAAAAATGCATTTATCAATGAAAAAACGAAAAGAATTAGTTTAATTATTTACCTTCTTACAATCTATGGGATTCTGGAGTAAATGTAAAATTTCTTCTTACCTATAAAATAAAGCATAATATGAATAAATGAAGTATATAAAAATAGAAGCAATAAAAATAATTAATTCTACTTCTTTTATTTAAAAATTGTTCTAAAAATATGTGAAGAAAAATGAAACTTCATCTTGAAAATATTTAGGTATCTTTCAATATAAAAGGGTCAATGCCCAAATTTATCGATTTTGAATTTTACCACCGGCTATTGCAACACACTGTTAGCAAAGAAGGATAGAAGTACAAAAGACTTCGTTGCAAAGAGAAGTCGAATAAAAACCTTGAAAAAACGTTATCGCAGCCGATTATAATCATTTCACTCCACTGAAACAGAATTATTCAAAACAGACAAAATTAGAGATTAGGCCTTTAATTAATCAAGATTTACCAAAGTCCAGAAATATTTTTATAAGTTTTAAAGATTCAGTTTTATATCTGTTTATCTAAATAATTCGCTGTGAAAATAGTCACTCTTTATTTTAGAATCTATGCATACTTTTATGAGCTTCAACAATATCAATATCCTTCAACTTTTATTTTCTCAGAGTTTTCGTATGACATTGATTTTCAAATCGATTAATCAACGTTTGGTTAAAACTATATTAAATTCTAATTTATTTAATAAATTAGAATCCAGATAATTATATCTATTTCTTGAACATCTTGCTCGGTAGCTTTGATAACGAAATTGTTTCTGAATTTTCGAGAAATAAATCATATACTGAAGAAGCAAAGTTGGTTTTATTCTTTTAGTAAAGTTGGACTATCTGATAGCCAATGGTGAAAATTAATTTCAGATTGAATAGTTTAAATGTTTCGTGTTTTTAAGGTTTAGTTTTTTCCCATTATATTGTTTATTCATATTGTTAAAATTATTGCAATGTGAATAAACATTATTATAGCACAAAACTCATCCTCCTTAGATTCATTTCTAAAACTAGATAATTTCCACTTTTTGCCGAATATCTCAAGAAGCTGCATTTTAATATGGTAATCAAAAGCTGAAAATTAAACTAATTTTAGCTCTTCATTATGTAAAGATATAAAACTAATTATTATAAAAAATTAAGTTTAAAGAAACGCAAATCATATAACGTATTTTCAAGAAGTCTCGAAAAATATGACTTACACCTTATTAAAGTAAAATCTTTCTGTTCCTTTTTACTATGCAAAAAAGCATTTAATAGTAAATTCCTTCATAATTTATTATTATTTAAATATTTAGTGATATAATTACGGATATTGAGGTAAAGGACACTAACACAAAAAGTTTGAAAGAATAAATTACATAAAACATATTATTCCTAAACTAACAACGTAATAATTTTATCAGAAGAGTTTATAATAAGATTTCTTTCGGTAACGATTATATGAAACCGCATTTATTTTCTTCTTGTTAGACGCAATAATTTTAAAAACAATGTTTGTTGTGCAGAATGCTGATTATTTTTTTCTTAGAATGCTGATTTTCAATATAGGGGAAAGTGCTGTACCTTGGCCAGGGTTGTACCTCGGCCAATTGTCTATATATCAAAACGAGAGTGTAGAGAGATTTTGTTTCCCAGCCCAAAATGTTTAGTTTAGAGTGGCAACAATATCATCTTGCACGTGGCCATCTCGGGTGAAAAGTTTTCAACTGAAACAATTTTTCGGATGCCGGTGCAAGCTTCTGAAGGAGTTAAATTTTCCTCCTGTTTTCCAGAAAAATATTTTTATTTATTTTTATTTTTCACCTGTTACCCTTTTAGTTCCATAACTGATACACACATTGACAGGATTTTCTGTCAATAAGAACATAAATAATTATCTGATACTAAATTAAATAATATGAGAGGAGGTGATGTACCTCGGCCAAGTACATCACGTATTAAATATATACTTAACAATACCAAGTATTGTACCTTGGCCACCTGTAAACAGCATAGAGCAGTTGTAAACAGCATAGAACAGTTTAGTGTTGAATCAACATCAAAAAGTGGGTTTTAGATAAATTTTTGTCTTAAATAATCACACGTATCAATATTCGAGATAGTTAAGGGCCTGCCATATGAAAAAGTCGTAGTGTAATTCATAACACAGAAAGAAAATGTATTTGCATATACAGATTTTGAACATGTTTTCAATATAAAAGTCGTAGATATTGTCATGATTTTGCCTGCACCGTTAATTTATCGCCTAGGCTAATATAAATTTCCAGTTTCACTTTATAACTGTAACATTTATTAGTTTAGTTTTTTTCTCCTAGTTCGGAGAATTTTCTTTTAAATTTATGTAAATAATTTGTTTTTTTGCTCTACTACTAATAAAGGAGAATGCGCGTGTCTGTGTTTCTCTGTGTGTCTTGGCCTTCTACAGGGCAGACGGCTTGATATACAGCTGCAAAATTTGGTACAAATATACCTTTGAGGTGAATGTGCACCGCGGAGCGAAGTTTTCGACAATTTAATTATAACTTCATTCAATCAAAAATTTTTGCGTTTGTTGGCGATAACATTCAAAAATATTATAGCACAAAACAAATTCTTGCAACACCGCGAAATTTAAAAATTATCTTTTTTTAATGATATCAATGAAATTGACGTCCGATTTTTTTTGTTTTCTAATTTCAGCAATTTTTTGCTGATTGTTGCAATCAACCCAAACCGTCTTCATTGTTTTTATAAACATTTAATTGTGTGTTTCTCTTCTATTGTTGAAAGATACGGAATGAAGATTCTGCTTATTTTTTCATACTCTTTGGTAATAGCTTAATAAATTTTACTTCATTTTTTATGCATAATTGATTTAGAAAGCTGAAAATATTAAGCTCTCAGATATTAAGTAAATAGGCAGGTAAAAAAAATAAAGGGAACTATGAATACGAAATTATGCGTAACGTATTCAACTGAATGAAACAGAACAGTATTCTTCGCAAGCACGATGGTCGCCGAAGGCGGCTAGTAGTTACATTGTGATTTTTCGTTTATAACTTTCTTTTTTTAAAACTAGTAGTTTTTTTCCCTAATCTGAATAATTTTAAAGTCACTAATACATAATTTGCCTTTACGATAACAAAAGTTTCTACCTAGTTATCTACTTATTTTTAAGAAAGCCGACATCCTTTTTCAGTTGTTATATAATTCATCTATCATATCTAGCTAAATATTGTGCAATGATTTTGAAAAGTTTAGTTTTATACCAAATTCTCGCGTGACAATGCCACATTTTGTTGCCCTGGTGAAGGTACACCATAGGGTGGCCAGTGTACAACGTAGTATTGTACCTTGGCCAAAAATGAAAGATTTTGTTTTTTAAATTTTACATTTCTAAGCGATAAGTTGGAGGAAATACTAAAGGGATTTGAAAAGCTGATTTTTTGATGTTTCTAAAGCACCCAAAATTTTCGGTCTTAGACTTGATTTGACCACTCTTTTTTTCAAGTGAAAAAAAAGTGGTCGAGGTACAACACCTTTATGATAAAGTATTGAAAATATGTTGCACACAGCCATGAAGTTTGAATAGAAACATTTTTTTGTACATGTTGGGTGAAACGTAGGTAAGAATGTGTTTGAAAGCTTTTATAGATATATCTTACATTAAGAAAAAAAATTTAATACATTGCTTCCCTATAGTTACGAAATCGATGAAAAGCATGATTTGCTGCATTCCAGAAGAAAGCGTAAAACAAATTTTTTATGGCCAACAATACAGCTCAATTAATATTTAAAGTCTACTATGGTTACATTTTTAATTATATTATAATTGTGTAAATATTTCCGATTTCTGAAAGAAGCCCTTAATTCATTTTTGAAAATGTGTAAGAGAATCTATGATTAAGGTAGATTTCTGTTGTATACAAGTATATTTATTACTATATCCAAGTGCAGTATTGTCTTTTAAAGTAAAGTGAATAACTTATTTCAATTAGTAAATTAAACTCCCAACAGAAGATAAACGACTTATTTTTTTCGACTTCTTGCATGTCTTAACATTTAAAATCTGAAACCTCTCGTTGCAGGTGGGAGAACATAAAAAATACGATCAATTTTTCATAATAAAATTGAAAGTGCCTTTTGGATGATAAAATATTTGTACAACTCTGCATGGCTCAAATCAATGTTCAGCAAATATATAATTAATCAACTGCTAATCATGAGTTAAACACATTGTGGTCTTAAATTATTGGACCCACTCCAAAAATTAATAAAACAACCCTATAATGTAGCAACTTCGTTTTTCTTAAATGAGAATTCAAAAGTTCTTTTTTTTCAGATACGTCGTTACGGCGCACTAAATCTCACAATACAGCGTAGGTGCCAAAATGGCTACCGTGCAGCAGATGGCACATGTCTGGTTCCACGAAAGCAAATAAATTATAACAGTTCAAAGAATTCAAAATGGCTACCGTGCAGCAGATGGCACGTGTCTGGTTCCACGAAAGCAAATAAATTATAACAGTTCAAAGAATTGTTCGGTTAGAGTATTGAAATTTTCTGTCTCCGAAAAAGAACTTTATGTAGCGTTGGTATGAGAAATTAAAGGGAACAGGAAATGTGCATCAGTGAGGGAGATTTACACTGCTTAATTGCACTTAATTTACGAGTACTCGTCTGAAAAATGCGCATTTTCTTACTTGTATGAAAGTAGGGGTAGTAAATTAAATATTTTGTTAAACCTCTCTCACTGACTGCAAATACTCCTTATAAAGATTTTTTTCCGTTCCTTACTTGCACTCGGAAGTAAAAGACCCAATTAAGTGAAAGAATCTCGATCAATTAAAGTTCAGCATTCTTAATGTTAATTAAAAATTAAAATAAATATTCTTCAATCCTTCAGGTCGGTAGTGATATTTTAAAACTTTATTTTTATTTCTATATTTCATAAACAGAAGATGATATTGATTTTCATTGCCAGGTTTCTCGTGTACACTCGAAATAAAGACATTTTTTAAAATGTCACCACTGGACTTTGTCAATAATTAATAAAATATGAAACAAAGAAAGGAGGTTGAAAACGTGAATTAAAAAAGACCAATAACTCTTCGAAGTTACAAACTAATTTGAAGAGGCGTTTCTTTTAAAGAAAAAGTAGTAAGTGATTGAAAATTTAAAAGAAGAAACCGCCGTAATTAACGTGCTGCTGTAGAAAAGGAAGATCTTCTATACCAGATAAAACCTCGAGTTTTGTGCATGTAAAAAAATCAATCACTTGGTAAACTTTAAGTGTCTGTGGCTTTATCGAAAACATAATTAGTTACACTATATATTTTAAAAGAGAAACAAGTTTTTGTAGAAAATCTTATTTAATAAACACGTTGAACTTTTGTTTAGTTCCATCAGTATTTTTAAGTAACTGCGTCCATGAATAAACTTAAATAAATCTGTTAAGTGAATTATTTCCTTTTAAAATTTTCCTTTTTTATTTTGCATTAAATAATTATATCATGCTTATTATAAAAAGTATACAATAATTAAGTTACACCTTCATAGCTAAAATATTTTAATACAGATGCAGAGATATGTTTGGTTTTTGGTTATTTATTTGCGAATATTTCATTGTAAGTCTAAATTAAACAAACCCTGGATTATTTATGCTCAATAGTTTATTTACGAGGACTCAGTCAGAAAATGCGAAAGAACTATTTTTATTTAAAATTAAACGTGCCCTAGAAATATAAAATCTATTGCAACAAATTAATTTATATTTTGAAAAATAATTTCAAGAATAATTATAAAATAATAGGCATTGCACATTATTATTCAAATACTTGCGTTATACCATTTCCCATAATATTTAAAACTTTTTATTTTCTCATAAACGTTAGTATTGTTATCGTCAGAAATTTAGACCACGAGACTGATGCATTTCCACTTTTTAGACCTCCCTGTGTAAGGAAAACACCATTCTGAAAAAAACCCTGATTTGGAATAACGTCTCAGTTTCTGTCCAACCGTCTGCGTGTGAATACGATAACTCTAAAGGCTATATCAGACGATTACATTGCTTGTGCAATTTCAGTCTACTGTAAGGTTTCCTTCCCGCGAGCAACGTTCCCATGAGAAAAAGAGTGCCGCCCCTTTTGATATTGGCGGTAAACAGCAGGACAGTTGCACTTGGACATCGCTAACGAGGCGGGCGCAAGAGAAAGAACTTCACATAGAGAGCCGCCACAATACCGAGGAATCCATCACTGTCAGCGAACACATCAGCGGTACCCTTTGGTGTCATTCCTGAATAGGCTGGTGGTGGCAAAAAACTCAAGAACCTTCCCATAATTGGGGTTGACCACTAGGAAGGGAGCTGTTGGTCAACCAGAGTACCATTATCCAGTGAAAGAAAAGATAGGCGGAGCTCCACTCCCTGAAGGAGTGAATAAAAACTGATGTTCGAGGAGAGACGACGGAGAGAAACGGATTAGGAGTCTCGAACTGTTTTTTCAGGCTCCGGAGTACCGAAGAGAGCTGTGTGATATTGATCAGCTCGGACTGAAAGTCCCGACTGAATTCGGACTTTGGTAAGCAACCCCGAGGAATCGGCATTCCCCGAACGCTCGGCTCATGAACTTGCGAGCACTCCTGGTAGTCTCGTGGTTTGGTATCACGTTGATAGGTGGAAGTTATCCATCCGATGATTACTAGTCTTCATGGACTAATTGCTCATGGAACTTTGACGTTTTAGAACTATGATTTTGTTGATTCCTTTGTAAATAATCATATTTAATCAAGACTTCTCTGCGAGAAGTGTCTCTTAATTATTGTTGTATTAAATAAAGTACTTAGGCCAACCTAAGCTTGAAATTATTTGGTCACACCTAGGCCAAGACATTACACTACCAAGGGGCAATTCCACTCTCCAAAAGTTTGTAGCACCTGACCTTGTTGAGAGAAACGATCGGAAAGGATGCCGGGAACGTCAATCGGCTTGAAAATGTACACGATAGTGGCAAAAAACTGTCAGCATCAAAAATTCGAAACAATCGGATGCTATTATGACGGTGACGTAGTTCGCTTTCCACTATGACCGAAATTCTATCTGACCGTTGTCTCAGTGAGTCACGAGCTACATACCTTTGGCGAGTGGAATTGCCCCTTGGTAGACGGAAATTGCACAAACAATGTTAATGCCTGATGTAGCATTAAAACGCAACAAGCTATGCAGTTCAGACACTTGCAAAAGGTTTTATCATCGCACTCTTAGATCAGTATCAAATCTTGAACCAAGCCCTTAACCCTTAAAAGCCCATTTTTTAAAAAAGAAAATTGATTTTAAAATGTTTTTCGCTTTCATTGTCGAATGAAACATGGGAAAAATACTTCAAAAAATCCTATTTTGTTTCAAGTATACACCATCTAACCATTATGTATTACCATCTAACAACACTAGACTTTATTTTAGAAAAACATTTCCTTGATAAAATTATATAATATTAAACACAGGTGAATTCTAATAAATAATAATACGGATGAAGAATTTCCCTCAACACTGTAGAATAAAATATGGTATTCTCAAGCGTACAAACAAAGCAGAAGAGATGATACAGCCGCAAGTGGAAAACATCAATTTATTTATATTTTTATCAGCATTCAGGCATATGTTGTAAAATGATTTAATAAAAATATCAGCATGTACCCTATTGACTACAACAGGCATTAGAGCTTCAGTCTTATTCTTAAGATTTTAGATGACAAAATTGGGTATGTTGCTTAAAGGCAACATTGAGCCTGGGTTAACCGTTCGTTGCCACGACTCGCACCTGAGAATCGGAACTATTGGTCTAAGTAGATAGTAGAGAAGGAGTCATCTAATTAGATAGTAGGGGTGGATCACAGGAGTTAGTCAAAGTGAGTGATAGGCAACCAACGTGTTCTATGGGTTGACAGTTGATCAGTGTATGTGAATGCTATAACTACAAAACGCAACAATTATATGAGAGAATTGAATTAAATGGTGGTTGAATTAAATATAAACTGATTCCATATCAAATTTTGAAATCAATCTATTGAAGGAGTGTATGTCCCTCCGTTTGTCTGTACGTCAATGTGTGCACATGATAATCCAAAAGCACACAGAGCCAAATAAATAACTCGGAATGTATCTCTATTCCAGAATTGTAGATTTTTGGTTCGTTCGGTGAAATAAAAGGCTGCAAACCATTCTCTTCATTATTTAGAAGTGTTCAAAAAAGGCAAAAGAAGGGAGAACACTTTTATGGAATTTAAGGGCAATCCATAATTACAAATATTTTTTCTTCACCTCTTATAAATTATTGATTATATTTGAACCTCTGTTTAAAAATGCTGGCAAAGTTCTGAAAAGTATATAATTTCAGTTTCTAGCATTGCTTAACACGTTCACGGCGTGTACTTCCCGTGGCTCGCACTTGAATACACCATCGGGCGGCTTTTGCCACCGGTGGCTCACACTTGGATATCCCATCGGACGGTTCCACATAAGTTTTCATATTGCGCATTCGTTCTTCGGCTGATAAACCAAAGTGTCCTCAGGACTGCCGCTCGGTGGAGAGAAACGCATATTTCAAAGCCGGCGTGATCATGTTAAAGATAGTTTGCTTGGAGCATTAAAGAAGAAATTGTCATCTATACTTATAAAAGGCAATGTTTGCGCGTGTGTGTGTTTGTCTGCGATGTCCAGACGCACTTACAGCCATGAAATTTGGCACACAGGTAGTCGTAATGGTGATCGAATGCACCTCGAAGCCGAAATTTTAAAATTTAATGTAGAAATTTTTTTATTTAATGTTTTGTGTTGTTTTGGTTGATTTTTCGCACTGATTTATCAATAGCATGATTTTGGATAATTGTACGAAAAAAAAAAATAGATACACCATCGGAAAGAGCACGCGATTTCCGTTCTAATGAAGTTAGTTTTGAATTTCTAACGTAATTTACTGAATTTTGAGAAATTTAAAAAAAATAATCAGTTTTGCCATCGGAATGTTTTTTTTTGTTTTTAAATTTGTTGCATCCGACTTTCTAATAATACTATTAATTTCGATTTTTTCCAGCTTATAACTAGAACGGTTCTGTCGGATTTAAAACAAGAACGGTTAAAATATCTTTTCCCGTTTTTTTCAATTAATTTTTTCTTGGCAGATGAAAGTTATTTTTCTCGAGCGAATTTTCTCCCGCTGCCCTTTTCCGGAACACAGCTGGCTATGTGATTGGTTGAAAGGGAGGTGACGTCATAACCTTGAATTGGGTGACTGATTATTATTTTCGGCAGTATCTTAACGTATTTATTCATCTCGCATACTTTGCTTTGTGGCTTGCAATACAATAATGATTTTCACGTTGCAATTTTTTAATATTGTTTATCGCGAAAAAAAATAAGCGGGAAAATCAATAATGTGTATCTTTTGTTTTGATTTTGTTTTCAAAACTTTTTCATGCCATTGGGGGCGGGTTTTTTTTATTCATTTTGTTGAAGTCCTGATTCCAAGGGCAACGCCGTGCGCGTACTGCTAGTCATATATAATACAGGGTCTTCTCGCTGAATGAGGAAATTCTGTTCAAACTGATAGGCCGTAAGACGAATTTACCATTTTCAACACTATCTTCAAACGGGGCATAAAATTTGTACGTAATGCACAAAAATTCAACCTATCTATATATAATTATTATATATAATGTGAATGTTCTGTTGTACGTACTATAAACAAAAATGCAACCGGAAATTGCGGTTTATTTTGACATTTAAGGAGAAGGTGGACTATAATGTTGAAGTAATAAAAATTGATAATAAAAATTCGTTTTCATTTTTTTGTTGTAAAAAATATAAGAAGATACAATTTTCATATTAAATCATGATTTATGTATAAACATAAATAAATATAAGACATATTGTAGGTCGTTATTTAACGGCTGTATATTAACGGCCAACTCCTCGCAAAACTGACACGGTAACTAAAAGTTTTGTCGCTATTCATTCTGGTGAAAGACTCACGGGATATCAAAATGGCTTCATTAATGACTTCATTAATCTTACGCTCTAGACAAGATTTCCTTGCCGTAGATTACTTAAATATTTAAATTTTATTCAACAAAGCCTAAAAGATTCATCATCAAGCCTAATATTCCACTGTTTAGTCAGTAATTTTCATTCAGTAATTTATTAACT
>BGPR01000434.1:476807-501218 GCA_013235015.1 Araneus ventricosus | reverse complement strand
ATTAAAGAAGAGCCCGACCCGACCCGATTTCTTAGTTTATATTCCACAAAAATCAAACCAAAGGAATTCTTAGTCATAAAGAAAATATTATGTTACATTGGGTTGCGGTCCATGCCAGAATCTTTGGAACGGAATCTGTTAATAACTTCGCTAAACAGGCAATGGTAAGAGAAATGGTGGATGTTGATCTGAAGATTCCGAGATTTACGATTAAATATAAAGGAAAAGAGAAGATTATCAAAGATTGGTAGCTCAGTTAGGAGGCTACCAATAATTCCGGAGTTTTTAGGGGGTTGATGTGTCAGCATATTTATTATTTATCCTGACAAAAGCACGACTTCAACTTATTTATTGTTATAACAGTGTATGATACAAGATAAGTGGCAACGGTCAGATGTTGACTACTTTGAGTTTGATTTAAAATAAGAGACGAGTACGAGTATGGTTGAACGAAGTTACGTTGCATGCAGATAGAAAGTGTAATAGTTGTGTTTTAATATTCTATTAAATGTTTGTTTAGTCTTAGAAGAAGTCTTATGAATGTCAATCGAAAATCCAGCAGATGTGCATTGTTAATGTTAAGAGATACTTAGGTTGCTTTTATTTAAATCAAGTACGCACAACACGTGATTGCTTTACGGTTCACCAAAGATGATTTTATGACAAACTCCAAACTGTGACAGATAATGATAACATGTGGCAATATTTTTGGTTGCCCAAAATGCAAAAGTATTAGAAAAATACAGTTTTAAACAACTTCAGTACTTTGGACTTAGTTCAAGATGGCTGGTTAAAATTAATATAATGCACATAGCTTAGAATATATTGCAGAATCTGCTTCATTGAAATTATTGATTCTAATGAATTTTATTTTAACTGGATTTTTATATTTGTAAATATTTTTTGTATTTACTTTCAATTTCTCTTGGTTTTATTTATTTTTTCACTTATTTATTTCTTTATTTCATTTTCTTATTTATTTATTTATATTATTCTTATTTATTTATATAGTGCGATATATTCTTATGCTTATATCTCATACGTATTTATTATATTATTATTATAGATTGTTATATTCCTTATATGTATTTTTGTTATTTTATATTATTATTTAATGTCTTCAATAATTGCTTACATTGGACGTATGTCTAGACAGGGCGCATAATTATTGAAGTCACCACATTTTATAATTGCATCTCATATTTCATTAAGTGTGGTTCCCTATATTTTAAAGCACATAACAATTAAAATTTCGCTACAGTAATTTTTACACAATTCGAATGTGAAAACTGCTTTACTGTATTCAACATATATTTAAATTGGAATCAATTAACTGCCATTTAATTGCTAGAAAAACTTGTATCAACTATTTCTTGAAGTAATTTCAACCGTTCATAATCTTACGGCTACTGCTTAATTAACACTTTGCAAGCTGGAAACTTAAAAATACGTCTTTCTCGAATTACCCAACATCAAAATTTTAATTCAGGATTTGACTTGCGTACTAGTTTGGATAAGTTGCGCATGTTAATAGATGTTTACAGAATACGTCCACTTATTCTTTTATGGTATTTACATCGTCTAGAGCAAGCACGGTTTGTCTTTTTATTTGAGCTTGCATCTAATTCGCATCTCGCACACAATGTGTTAATTGTAAAATATTTATCTTTGAGTTAAACAACTCTTATTGCTGAAAGATACAAATCCGATTTATGAATTAAACATTTATTAAGCGTACTATAGCAATAAGCTTATATATGAAATTATTTTATTATCACTTCTTCTGCCACTACGCTTTGAAGTTTTCTTGAAACTCAAATTCATGAATAGCTATCTCAATACCGGCACTAGCTTTAAGCGATTTTCCATTTTATAACTATATATATCTTTACATATTTGATGGCAATAACTCATAATTAGTTCCATTTCAAATGATGAACACTTTGTACATCGAATATGCTTTTATTATCAATGTTAAGGCAATTGATAGTGTTAGAAAAATATTAGGTTATAAAATTTTACAAACAGTTTACTAAATAAAATTGATTTATAACAGAAAGTGCTCTCTTTAACTTTATTGATAAGATATTTTGAGACCTTATCGCGAATACTATACATCATATCTCTGTGCATCACATCAACTACTTAAAATACTCCTTACAATATATATTTCCTTTTTTTTTTAAATATATTCAATCAAACGCCCTTCTGCTAAGTTAGTTTATCATACTCTTTGTCATTTAGGAATGGAGAATTTTGCTGTTCTCGCAAAAACTTCTCAAATATCATCCATGAGGAGTCATAAATATATATTAATTGAAATTTCTGATTTAAATATATAATTTTTCTTTTATTTTTGATAAAGCAAAATATTCTTATAGAAGGGAAAGACGCTGAACTGCTCTTTAAATTCACGACATTATAAAATTCTAAAATATAAATTTAAAATGCATAAAATGGCAGTTTAAATTAAAATAATTAAATGCTTTTTCTTCAACTTATTTTCATCAAATTGAAGGCATTATGCCTTACTTAATTAAATGAGAGATACGTATTACATTTACTAGTAAAACTGGATTATTTAAACTTGAAATTAACAAAATATGCTAATAATACGAACAGAAATATGGATGAGAAAATTTTCGCACGCATATGTAGAGACTTTAGTTCTACTCATTATTATTTTATTAATTTATTTTACATCCTCGTTGGATACTTGAATTGCTTCTTCAAAAATTGGAAAAAAGGTCTTGAAAGATGAATATAAAAATGATAATAATCCATTGCAGTATATATTTAATCTTCAAACTAGTGATGCTCAAGAATTAGTATCATAAAATCAAAACTGGATAGTCATACCAATATTTTTTGAAAAATATTTTGATTTATATCATATTTATCTAAATAACAAAAATGCTTTTTCTTTTAACGGCGGTGTGTTCTTTAATCTTCTTTCTGAATAAATGCCCTCCTAATCAGTATTTTAGTGAATGCTCTTGCATTCTGAGACAAGAACATGTCTTCTGTATTAAAAGGTCAGAGACTAATGGCATCAGATTGAAAGATTGTATTAATGAATGAGTTCCTCTAAACTAAATCTTACAGTGGCTGTTGTGACATAATATCTCTTCCTTAGCACAGACACGCCAAGAGGCACGTTTAGAGATCCACAACTCTCAAGGCTGGCAGTACACTGGAATGACTTTCCGCCACAACGGATTATAAGTGTCCCATGACCGCTCGAGATATTTCCGAGCAAATAGCTAGGCCTAACCGAAACCCGAACCTTAACTTCCAGTTTGAAATACTGGGACATTTATCTTTCAACCATCTAGACTGTTGGTTCGACCTTGGAAATTCAGCTAGAGCTTAGTTCCAATAATGTGAAAGTGCAACTAATTAAAGGACTTGGAGTTTTTTTTAAGACTCGTATTGCGTTATATATTTTCATGTTTCAAAGAATATATATTATTTTTTTTTCGAAATGAAGTAATAATTATGGAGATAATAAGATAGTAATTTTATAGAATGTCACTGAAAATTTGGTGAAATAAAAACGTAATTTCATAAAAAATTTTTTACTATATTGATTAAAGTATTGTTTCGTTTGTGTTAAAGTTTGACTAAGCATTCCATGATGCATTATTTTTAACATTAAAAATGTGAACGCGGAATTATGTATTCTAGTGAATTCTTCAGTTGCATCCGAAAATAAATAAATGTTTCAAGTAATATTAGTTATTTATTTATTTTTTTATTTGAGTTATTACAAAATGTGCATGTTTTAAGAACGGTCTATCAAAAACAAATAGAAAACTATAGTATCTGATATCAGGTTACAAATTAAAATTAATTAAAAAACTACATTTATAATCATTGCAGGTTTATTGAATGAATGGTGAAAATATCTGATGATATCTATTTATCTACACGCTAATACGGAAACACAATTTTAAAGGAATAACTATTTGTTTCATGGGTACAGAGACACATAATAAATTTCATGCCTGAAAATTCTGGTACCGAAAATCGAATCCTGGAAATAAAATAGTTATCATTAATTGTATATTTCACAACTTTTACATTCTTTCTTCTCCTAAAACTACCGCTCATTTTCCTAATTTTTTGTACAAAACAGGCTTTCAAAAAATGTTGCATAAGGATAATAAAAATAGAATTTTTTAAGCATTTTCTCTTGTTCTTTGATCAGCGCACTGTTTGTATCACCCCAGGTGGGTGGCACTGCATATTCAATTTTTATAAAGTATAAATATCAGTTGTAAATGAAGAAAGGAAGAAAAGGAAGAGATGATCAAAATGTGATGAAATGTTATTTTTTATCAAATACTTAAAAAAATTCCAATATTTTGCCTCTTAATTTTGAAATATCATTGGTTTAGAATATTTTTCGATTTATTAATTAGTTTGATTTCATTTTCACAAATTTATTTAAAATTATTTAATCTTTTGTGTATTACTTTGATTATTAAATCATTTTTAATTATTACAGTTGTTTGTTTGTTATTTCGCATTAATTATTTTACTTAATGTTCCTTTTTGGGAACATTTTTAATTGATTTTATATATTTCTACCTATATTTCATCTTTTACTTTAAGATTAATTTGATTTTTTACTTAAAATTTACGAAAGTTTTAAAAATAAAAAATAACTCTAGCTCATGATTTAAGTGCGATGTTGCTATGAAAAAAATTCTGTACAGTGGATTTTATTTTTCGGAAGAAAATAGAAAATGTTTGCAAATTTTTATCTAAAATGTGGAGCAAAGTGAGCATAAAAATTTTATAAATAATCAGAAATCCAACTTATTTAAGATATTTTACAACATTAAATGCGGGCATTACCATATCTATATACATCCTCTTTATAAAACGTAGTATTTAATTTTTTTGACATAACATCACAAACTAAAAAATACTTTGTAGAATGCGCCAAATTTAAAAAATTGCCTCAAAAAGTGTGATCTTTCAAAAATACATTCACAATTTTACATAAAAATTAACATTTAATTCGAAACATGCAATTTTCAGTTCCAAAATGTGAAATGTAGAACAAAAAAATTAATTTCTATTACCTTTAAACATATTTCAATGTTTTAAATTTACTTTTAACAATGATGATTCGCCCAAACTTGCTTAGCCACACCTTCTTTTCAAATCAAACCACCCGATTAATATGAATCAGCACGATTATAAAGTTTTCCTGTCGTTAAAATTCAATCATACCGCTAGACGCAATATTTTTTGGGGGTGAAGAATGTCTTCACTTTATTTTCGAAATGGATTCATTCCGTCTGTTGTCTATGTGCCGAATATATATAATAAAAAGTCCAGTTTTCCCCCATTTCCAACACAACATCTTTAACGATCGACGTCTGGGAAAGACAAGATTTAGCGGAAAGCATGCCAATATGTAAAAAATGAATCTGCCTCAACATCGCATTATGCACAGCTGTTATTGTAACAAAACTTCCATTCATCTTTCGGGTATTGGCCGGACAGGGAAAGAGAAACGAAAAATATTCCCTTTTTGGAAAGGACCGGACTAGGGTGTTTATTCTGGCCTTCTTCTACCATCGACGAAGTAGTAGATCAGGATGGCGAAAACTTTTTCATTTCTTTTATTTTAAATAATTTTTAAATGCTAGAAATTTGTTCTTCTATTAAAAGTAAATAAGAAAACTCAATTAAATGTACAAGCCTCCATTTGATAATTAACTGTAATTACTAGATCTTATCTGATATTTCTATAAAAAAAAGGAATCTTTTCTTGTTTTCATAATGCCAGAGCGTAAGTTCATCTGTTTGAATGTCTGCTAATAATAAAAAGATGTGTATTTGAGTGTGTCTGTTTAACTGTTGACGCTCTACCGGGCGAATTATTTATCCTACTGTACACAAATTTGGCATAAATAAGCATTCTGGGATAAGAATGTGCATCTTGAAGCGATCTTTTCGGAATTTTATTTAATTAAAAATTAAGCGATATTTTAACTTTTCTTGGCGATGAGTTATTAAAGTATTATTTTAAGAATCTATCGCAGTTAAGTTAAACAATAAAGATTATCATTTAAGTTAAGCAGTTACTCAAAAGAAATTGTCATTAGTATTATTTCAGCAATAACTTTCACTTTAGAGGACGATGAACCATTCAGAATAATTTTGATAACGCATCATACAAATTAGCAAACGATAAAATATTGATAACTCTTTCAATAACTGATTTGGTGTAGTATGCGCTCAAGATCGGTTGAAATCGTATTTTTTACGGAAAACCATTTAATAAGCGATATGAGTTATGCTCCGCTTTTGATGTAGGAAAATATGCAGATTTCCAGTATATAATTCTTAAAAAGTGTAACATTTAAAAAAATTACAAATCATTAAGCTGCCAAAAAATGATAAACTAATGGTAACTCTAAAATATTGTATATTTTAGTTATACTTGGTATTTTTTTCATTTATCCCTACAATTCCAACTGATGAAATTATTAATAACATTGTATTCATGAATTTCACATGATTGAAAGATACATTTAGGATTTCTTTGAAAATAATGTGCGAAAACTTTATGAATACGAATAATTTGAAGTTCAATTTTTATTTCTTAACTTCCAACCTTCGCCAATGAAATCACTTTTCTAACTTCGAAGAGTATTATTTAGAAAAACCAAAAGCGTAAACTTGCAAAATAATAATAGCATCAAAATAACAGAAACTAATATCCTATATACGAACATTTAAATTAAATCATCGTATACAAACAAAATTTATATTTATTATTTTTCCTCTGTTTTGTGGCCTGTAGGGGCTATCTTTTTTTGAAAAAAAAGTTTCTTACATTAAATATTAAATCAGTTTTCCACAAAAAGTTTAAGACGACATTTATTTTCAAAACTTTTTTAATCCTAAAAACGGCTGTAAAATATAGCCATCTCTGTGTATTGATTACCTGAGTTCCAAACAAAAATTTAAACCAAAGCTTTAAATTCCAGATTCAAAAGGATTACTAAGCTTTACCGAAAATCCAATTTTGCTTTCTCTTCAAAATACCGAAATCATTTATTCGAAATCAAGCTATCCTATTCTTCTCAATCGAAATAGTTCTCTCCTGAATTCTCACTCGACCTACAATTCGAAACGCAATTCATTAATCAATGTGAAGCAATCGTTAAGTTCGAAGGTTGACCCATCCAATCAAAACAAAATTTAGCATCCAATCAAAACTCACCATTCGCCATCTGTTCATTCCCAAAGAAGCTGTTAAAGAGATAGAGTAAATCCCTTCGTGTTTCTGTTATTTCTGGAAAAATCTGAAAGACGATGAAAGTTTTTTTTCGATTTTTGTTTTACTTACCCAGTCGTTGTGTAACGTGTCTAATTTTCTTTGGTTCACGATTTCGAAGTTAAGCAAATGTAATAAGACAAGAGAGCGTTTCATCCTTTTGTTCTATCCTCTCCGAAATTCACTAGCGAATTGAGTGAAAAATCTACGGGGTTTTTTCCCCTTCTATCAACATTCGAAAGAAAAGAACGAATATTTTTTCCCCCTTCTATGAGGATTTGGAATAGAACTTTCGTCGCGTGCCATTAAAATAAACTGCTTAAAAGTAGTTATTCGAGCGCTAAAGATAAATCATCCATTTAAGTTGAGGAAAATTTATCTGAGACGAGCAATTTTAAATTGGTTATACTTCTGCGTGTCATGGTTTCGTTTAATTATCAGAATATTTAATAATTTGATGAAAAAAGAACTTGAAATTTACAACAACTTGATATTTTACAGAGAAAAATATTGCGACGTACATTTATATGGGGTATATTTGTTTGTAATGAGTTTTCTTTAACATCCAAAACTTTTCAGGTCTCCAAATAAACGAAATTTATAAATAAATGCGAATAAGTTGCTTTGTCGGTAGGAATAAAGAAGGCAGATTACTGGTTTTTGTCATTTGGAGTATTAAGTTTCCTGTCAGGTCATATTTTATTAATATAGAATTATAAACTAGTTTACACTTTTGCAGCTATTTAAAAATATTTCACGACGATAAGTCCGTTTCTGTTAGATGCATTAAACACTAAATGAATGCCTGTTGTCTCAGAGAAGCTTGAAGCTCAATTCTAGTTTCGATCTTCATCTAGAATAATTATATCTGGATTGCTAAATAAAACCAAACAATGCCGTCCTGCACGAGCACATGACGTCCCGCTCTTTATATTCGTAAGTAAAATTGACTTATTTCGTTATGCATGGCCTATCCTAAAAGTTTCTAGGAGCCTTTTCGAATGCACGTACTTTTGGGGATCGGTGGCTAGTGGTCAAGTCTTGGCGACTCCCAAAAGTCCGGCCCAAAATAGCCTTCGTGTTGCTGCAAAACCGGACGTAAATATAACTAAACTAAACTGAAATCCGCTGTACTTTTTCCATGAACTATTTTTGTTAAGGTTGAGTAATAGCTAAATATTCCTTTTAAAAAAATTTCTAACGTCCCAATATTTATTAAAAATTTTTTCATCAATGAGAAATTAGCTTCCTGGAAATTTTTAAAAGAGTAGGGGAGACCGGGGCAGGTTTACACAGTTTTTAAACTTCTATTTTTCTGTTTTAAGGTTTTAAAGTATTTTTTTCATTTTCATTACCAATTAATTAGTTAGACTTTAAGGCATCTAGTGTATATTTTTAAATACTTTAAATTATTATATTTTTGTAATTATACCATTTTCTTTACCATGATGTCACCTGCGTAAACTTGCCCCATGACCGGGGCAAGTTTACACACTGACTGGGGCACGTTTACACGCCAACAAAAATGATTAAATAGAAGGCTTACAGCGATTAAAATACAATACATTAAATACAAAGAAACCTGGTTTATTTCAAGAAGTACGTAATAGATTATAAACAATTATGGTGAATCCTAATAATTTTCAAAATCATTCTCACAATTTATACAAACAAAATATTTTGAATTGCCATTGGTAATATAGTTCTCATGAGCCCACCTCTTACATTTGGTTCATTGTACCAACTGCTCTACAGATTTTGATTCTTCGTATGGATGTAAACAGTAAATACACAGGCAATTTTCATCGTCATCAGAATCAAAAGTTTTCTTAGTTTTTTGTTTCTTTTCACTCTCAAAGTTTTCCAAATTTTCTTTCAGAACAAGGTTTTTCTTATTTTAAAATTTTTTATCCGTACTGTCCGCGTTCTAATGGATCTCACTGACCTAGACATAATATAAAGGGCTGCTGCTGATTTCTTCTTTATTGGTTTCTTCTTCTATATTTGTAAAGAATTTTTACAAGTGTATCTGTAAGAATTGATGTTTGCCTTTTTTTCCTACCTCTGTTTCTTCTTTTCCTTGGCCCTGCTTTTTGAAATGAACTCGCATCTTCAAGTGTTGGGAATGAATTTGTAATTCAAGTGCCACTTGTTCCAGTTATAACACAAAAAAATGGCGATTGTGCAAGTTTACACACTGTGTAAACCTGCCCCATGCATTGTGTGTAAACTTGCCCTATCTCCATTTTTTTTGTTATAACTCAGCATATAAGCTTTATTCATAATAAAAATAATCAACTAAATAGTTTAAAATAACCACAAAAGAACAACTTAAGAGGATAATCCATAATAACTTATAATATTCAAATAGTACGAGCTCTATTAAAGCCAATAAGTAAGGGTAAAAATTTACTAAAATGGTAAAAAAATCAGAAAAAGTTATCCACTTAACGATCCACTTTCAAGACTGACTCCAAACTTGCGTGAGCATTAATGGAGGCCGAGACACTTCTCCTGAAACGACATGTAGTGTCCCCCGACCAATGGTATGTGAAATATAAGCCTTGTGTAAACTTGCCCCTGTAGCAAACCTGCCCCGGTCTCCCCTATTAATAAGTTTCTTCTAGGTAAACATAAATTCATTTCGGTCATTAAATTTCGTGCCAGGCTGCATTTTATTTATTAAATATGCCATCTAAAATTTGATCTAAAAAGTTGATTTTATTCCTCGAAGTAATGTTAAATCACCTGCAAAAATTAATTTCATTCCAGAAATCTTAGGATGCTTTTATATTATAACTCAATTATTTAAAATCTAGTTAGAATTTCAGATCTTTATTGCATGAAAGCTTTAAAATTCTTTATAAACTAAAATAGCATTTATAGTTAAAATCAAAGGATAGGATAAAAATATTTATAACTATTAATAATTTAGGAGTAAATTTTTAATTTATAATTGCTTAACCATGCTCTATTCATAATATCCTATTACAAAACTTACATCAAATGTTCCACGTAGAGATTATCCTTCTATCCAAAAATATACTTTTAGAATGCAGATAATTCCCATGCATAAGTTAGTTTTCAGTTATTTATACTTTAAAATTTATCACAATCCAATTTCAAAAAATAAAGTAGGATATGTATTTGCAAAACAATAAAAGCAATTTTGACAAATCGTTTAATTAAATTATAAAAATACAACATTAAAAATGCCGTAATGTCAACAAATCCTCACCAAAAATGGGAAATTTAATTTCAATGTCGTTTATTTTTTTAAAAAAATTTTAAAGAGTTTCTTTTTGTAGAGGATTATCGTTTCACATTACAAATTTCTGGAATTCATTAAAAATTAGTCATTATCAGCATTGTTGCAAATTCAACTAATACCGCTGCATAATATTTTGAGTAGCGGTTTTCTTTTAGCGTTGAGTAAAGTTTCTTTTTTTTATTGCCCCTCTATAAAACTATCTACCTTACCAATAATAAAACTTTGAGAAAGGATCAAAAGCAATAAATGATGAGATCTATGAATGTTTTATTACATTATATTTTTCAAATAAATGTTGATTCATTAAAAATTTGTAATATGTAAGACAAAACTTTTATTGCTCCTTTCTAAAACTACTTTACCAGCAATACAGCCGTGAGCAAAGATCAAAAGCAACAAACGCCCCTGGTTATGATTGTTTTATTAAATTTAATTTTTCGAATAAAAGTGGATACATTAAAAATTAGTAATATATAAAACAAACCATTGTTAGTCACTACTTAAATTAGTTTGTATTAACATTTACATAGAGTGCTACAAATTACCATTCCCAAGGTTGAATTTACCATAAAATTAAAACTTAAACAACTTATAAATATGACACAGAAACCACTTCGTTATTAAATTTTCTGTGCAAATGTAGAAACTTTAATTTTGATACAAGTTAATCATAACACTTAAGGGATCAGAAAATATAAACAATTCTTCATTATTTAAGTCCGATTTGATTGTTATCACTTACATTGGTGAGAATAACATTTTTCTTTAAAATCTATAAAAAAACTATGAAAACAAATATTCTAAAACCTAATATTCTATTATAAACTTTTACTTCTTTTAATCATTTATTACACCGTATAAAATCTCATTTCCCAAATTCTTTGAAAAGAATTTGTAAACATAAAAATTGCTAAATGTTAAAATATCTTTTAAAATTCTCGGCAAACCTTTTCATTAGGAAAAAGAGAAATAAATTTGAAACGTGCCTCAATCTTCTTTATCCGCTGTTATTTCCTGATGAGAGTTAAAATTCAGACTTCTTTATTAAATATGTGTTTAAAGCATCAACTGAAAGCCACCACAAATTGATTCTTTTTAGTGGCTAATTTTGATAAACTGTATCTATCGAATAAAGTGTATCCACCTTCTCCTAATTTATTCCAAAATAATAAAAAATAAATGAGTGTTCCCCTACTTTAAATTTCATTGAATGGAAAAAACATTACAGGAATAGTTTTTATTGACTTTTTGTCGTGATTAAAATTTATCTGATATAGTTAATTCCATTATGTGTTTGGTGTCATTTCAATGAATAAAATATAAACGGTTTTTTTTACTAAATTTCTCTTTATTCTCCTTGTGATATCATACGTCCATCGAGAATAATAAAGAGTTCTGTGTTGTTTCTTATAATGATCCAGACTTTCTGCACTAAAAGACAAGATACTTTAATTATGAGTGCAATTTAAAATTTTCTTAAAATGGGAACATTTTTATATTAAAATGCTTTTCAATCTTATTCTTTTCTTTTTTTATTTTACACGTCATTTCTTCTTTTCCTTTTTTTTTTTTCAATTTCATTTTCGTAAGTTCAACGGCATGACGACACAGGAAAACGTATGACGTTATTTTCAAGTGAAAAAATTAAATATTAAGGAGGTTTTATTATTCTTTTTAAGTATTTTTTCTGATTTCTGATTCCATTGAAGAATTCTTAGTGTTCGAGAGAATTATAAGTATCTGAGAAAAAATTATATCTTCAATTCAAAAGAAATTATGAAGATAATGGAAATAAATTTCGGCTAAACTTTAAAAATAAGGTTTGTATGTTTTCAGAATGAGAAAAGTTTGTTGTCCAAGTATGCGATTCTAATTACAAATGAGAAAAGCGTCAGTTTTATTGATTTTATTCAGCAGTTAGGTTTCAAGCAACGAATAAAAATTATCGATCAAATTCTGTTTTGCTGATCTTTAATTTAATCTTGATTTTCCTTTAAGAAATCAAATGCGATTAGTTCAACGTCAAAAAGCAGAAATAAACAACGCTTTCGTAAATGCGATTACTTGTTTTCTGCGAGTAAGACATTTGTGTACAAAATGGCAAAGTTGAATACAAAAAATTCAGAATAATACTACGTTCTTCCGTCTAGTTTTTGCCCTGTTTCTTTAGTTTCATGCTTTGAAATCAAACAGTATCCTGCTTTAATCCTATACTTCACATACCACGTATGTTTTATTTATTCTTCTGATAAACAACAGAAGAAACAAGCATGTATAGCTTTTAAAAAGTTAATAACATCAATATAATCTTTATGAATTAACTTTTTGTATTATATGGAAGAAGTTTCCAAAGTTTCTAGCAGGCCCTCATCATCTGATATCTGATACTGTTTAAAGATATGAGGTTCGTCCGGGAATAATCCAAGTGTTGCTGCAAAACGGGAGGTTAAGATAACAGAACTAAATCATACCAACTATGAATTACCATATAGTAAATGAAATAATAGGTAAAATAGCATTTTTAATGAAATTTTTCTACTTTTCCTTTTGCAAATGTCCTTTTCTCTTTGACCTATTGTAACTTTCAGTTTTGATGCATAAGATGTTCAATATGATACTCGCTCTACTTCAATTTCTTCTACAGTGAAAGGAAACAACTCATATCATTAAGTTATTCAATCAATTGAATAACCTTTCACTTTCCGGCTGAACCCAGAACAAGGGTCAAAAATCATTCCAAATCATGTTCTTCTTCATTTCTTGACACCACCTTACTTTCACTTCAGTTTTCTAACGATCTCCGCCAAACGATGCATGGTACGTTACAAAAAAAAACACTAAAACGACGCCATCGCCCGTCATGGTATGCAAGCACGGGATCCTTTGTCTTGCAGCGTGCGAGCAGGAAAAGAACACTTTTCGTGAGTGTGGCTTTTTCTCTCTAAGAAAAAGGCTTGGTAATCGGCAGGCACGGCCTTGTGGCGGCACGTGGTAAGCAAAGGGGGGTGTTCGGCCAAGCGGAGCGTGCACATCTTTTGTACTCCCTCTCCGAAGACCACTGTTGGGAGCAAACCGAGTGTGAACAGGAAGAAGGTCCACCCTCTTAACTCAAAGAAAGGGATGAGCCCGTGGTCATAAAGTGTGAAACCGTTAAAAAATTTGAGATTTCTTTTTCTTTGAGGCAAGAGGAAGTTGCGATGCATTTTGGTGAAAGTTGCAACATCACGTTTTGATTCGAAAAGTTGATCCCGAGAGAGATTCGAAGCAATTAGACCTAATTACATCTACAGCTAATCAATTTAGGAACCATTAAGAGGATGCGGTAAATAAATGCAGTTCATCTTGGCTAATTCTAAGATGACGAGACTACAATAAAAATTCGATTTAACGAAAGATTCGAATTAATAAAACTTGGGTTAAAAAATCAGTGCGAAAAGAGTAAATGGTATTTTTTAAGCTAAAAATGAGGGTGGAGATTTATAATTTATGTTTAACAGTGTTTCAGGAACACAATTTTCGTAAATAAATTGCTAATTCTAATGCATATATAATATACGGCATTTCAATACAAATGCGCAATAAAACTTCGAAATGAAAAGTGCAATTCACATCTAAAGTAATCAAAGCTTTTTTTAAAAAAAAAAGTGATTTTTTATTGCTTTTTTGATGAATATATTGACATGTAAATTAAACATAAGGTGAGGACGAAAAATAGCAGTTAATAAGTAAAAATAATTTTAGTTTTGAGTTTGAAATAACCACAGTAAATTCGAATTATAGACGATATTCTAACATTATGCTAATAGGAAATTCAAAGGACGGAGAAAAATCTTAAAACTACAATTTTTCAGCACAGCTGTTCTTCAATTTGAAGAAAAATATTTTCGTAAAATCATCTGAAAAAATGAGGTGCATCATTGGATAAATCGTTTATAGAAATTTTGATCGTAAAGTTGACTTTCATTCAAATTCGTTTTTTAAAAAATTTTATATATTGGGATAATCAAAAAACTAAAACCATATATATTTTTCTACATCGTATATAATTTAAACAATATATCTATTCTTCCACATTTAAATGAAATTTCCTTATGAATTTTAATCAATTAAGATTTTAATCTTTCAATAAAATATAACATTAATACATTTATTATATTGTGAACATTCATTTGGGAAATAACGCATATATCAAATTATGTCATTTTGTTGGAATCCGCTTTTCCAAATTCATGTTAACTGTTTCCCAGAAAAGATTTAGGATTAAATTCCCGCCGTATTTCAAGCACTTTTAATAACGAATATATTATGGGATTATCAATTCCGCGATAATCTTCTGGAATTAGATCATGAATTTGCTACATCAAAAAGCATCATTCTGTTATTTACTTAATTTCTGTTTATATAAAATTTATCCCGATTTGTTGAGTGTACATATATTTCTGATGGACACTGATGACGTGCATATTTTCATTTATTGGTATAAACCTCATTAAATAATTCCTGTGAACGGATGAAAGAAGTATAATTGTTAAAGTTTTTTAAAGGTAACAAATTTTCAAACAAAGTTATCATTTATAACTGCTTTTCAGTTTTTTTTATTGTTCATTGAATTGCATTGAATTTTTCCCTGAAAATTAGAACTTATTCGATTACTTTTATGTACTCTATAATTTATATTAAGATACTGGCAATAATGAAACAAACATATAATTTTAAGATGTTTTATAGATTTATATTCCAAATAACCGTGCATCCTTGGTGAAATCAGAAGAAGATCTACATCCCACTTCCTAGCATACTTCCTCAACATGGTGAGTTTTGTTTTTAGCTTCGCCGCATAGTGAAGAGAATCGAGTATGCAATTTTGGAAATGTTGTCTCCTCTTGTTGTTGTGTGAACTCCTTCTATTGTCTGTTTAAGTGCAAAATTTGGCATTAAACACAATCGTGGTTTAAAGATCATATAATAAGACTTATGCATGTATCTTGGTTTATTTTCGAGTTATCATATCCGCAAGCACATGGTCGGAAAGATAGACAGTCTTCTCGTTAATAGATTTCGCCAATAATTCGATAAATATTTACAATTTTAACGTAAAGATAACATGCCAAATTCTTCATTTGTTTAGCCTGTTTGAGTGGTTGGCAGGTAACAGAGGCAGGTTAATATAAATTCAGAAAATGTATATTTCGGGCTCAGGGAGATCTTAAACGATGAGATACATCAAAATATCGATGTCCAATCTTCTGATTGTTAAAAACACATTCTCCTTTTGTATTTCGTATGCGAAAAAGTAAAAATCATAAAAAGAACGGGTACGTGGGTAAAGTGAGATTTTATGAGCTTCGTCTTGTTTTTTTCAGTTTCAAATAAATTGCATCTCAACTAGCCAGAAACACATTTTTAAGCTCAACAGGACTCATTTTATGATATGAATACTTAATTCAGACTTGAATTCTAAGTGAAAAGAAAATATTCAGACCGATCAGAAAAAGCATTGCACCACAAAACGAGCTTCCTGGAAGCAGGATATAACACTCCCCACCAAGAGCATTGATTTTAGTCGAAACAGTACGAAAAGTCCTTTATAAGATTTGTGAAACGTTCTGCTTTGAAGCTAGCACCTTCCAATTCAGAGGCAGTGACTCCATTACCCAGAACTTCACCCTTAATGTGGCTCTTAGGAATTTCGATTAACTCCATTCGAGTGTCTGAAATAGAAAACCTCGTTCTTCCTCCAGACAGATACCCAGTGAATTCGTTAAATCGTTCTTGAAACAAGAGAAAGCTGCTTCGCGCTCGCGACGAAAGAAAGTTAAGTCAGCAATCGAAGCTTCGAGTCGAATGATTTCAATGCATCCGCTCGGAAAGTGATAATGATGGAGTAACACTGAATAATGAAACAGCTCAACGGACTTTTCATGCTGACTGACACCGTTTCTTTTTTTAAAATAGATGCCGTGTCAACACTTTTCAGCCATGTTACTTTAAACTTCGACATGATAAAACTGTTCCGAAAAATAGCGGAAGTATCTGCCCTCGGCTTTCTCGTATACTTCCAAAACAAGGCGCGTTTTGTGTTTAGCTACATTGAAGAGAGAAAAAGTGACAAACAAACTTTCCGTTAAAGGATTTCACCCAAAATTTGATAGAGATGTAGATGACGACGAATACCAAACTTCATTTGTGTAGCTCGTATTGTTTCTGAGTTATAGTTCCTATAGACATACATTGAGAAATGATTTCATTTTTTTCTCTTTTGCAGATCGTTTCTCTTTTTCAGATCGATCTTCTTCAGATTTGTTTCTGAGTTATAGTTCCCATAGACAGACATTGAGAAATGTTTAATTTTTTTCTCTTTTTCAGATCGAGGCAGGTCAAAATCGTACTGATTCATAGAAAACCCGAGGTCTAAATTTTCAAGATTGTAAAATTTTCTCTTTTTATTTTGAAGGTATTTGAGAGAAAGTGAAATGTTATCATTTAAGAACAATTGGACAATTTAGGAGCATGAGTCGAAATTCTTCTTATTATATCAAGTCTGACTTTATCTAAGATGAAATTTTATTTTGAATGTTTTTTGTCACTATTTCTTCTCTATGTCGCATATTGTTGGATATATGACACACGAATTCAAATTTCTAACAAGAGACAGCTAAATGCGAGAATACTTTATGTTGGTATTTTATGGTAACCTTCAAACACGGGATTCTCTTATTAATTAATGAATCTGTTCACAAATGAATGATGGAGTTTCTGAATATAGAAAACGCAACAACCGTTCAAACATAATGTTACTCTTCACCACTCTCATCAAAATGGATGTTTAAACAAGTAAAACGGTTACTATTGTTCTAATAATGACTTTCGACCGTTGTCCTTGTTATTTCTTGGTAAATTCCAGATTTTGTACAAAGAACCGAGTTGCATAGACAATGAAATCAATTCATGTTAACATGGTCATAATCAAGCGCTCCACGATAATATAATTTCTGTATCCACTGAACATCTTGCACGTTTAAAAACAGGCAGTCATCTTACAGCATGTCGTCCGAAAGCAACGTTACTCACACTGGTGCGTTTGACATGCACTGTAAAAAATATCCGTTTTTTTCCCGGACTTTTTCCGTATATTTTACGGTTTAAAGCTGTTTTGTTGACAAAACGGTTTTTCACCGTTTTCCGCTCCAGCCATAAACGGTTTAAAACCGTCAGTTCAAATTCTATTTTTCGTCGTACGGTATTGCTTTCCGTATGATAACTTTCCCTTTTCTTAAATGTAATTTTATTGCATTCATTTCATGTTTTTAATAGGGTTCCATCTCCGCTATTGTTTACACATGTTGCAGTAACCTGTTGTCACTCATGAAAGCTAACCTTAAAACACGTGTTCTGGCAATAGTTGATTTTTACACCAGTAGGTGGCGCCACTAGAGCAATAGTGGTATTAAAACTCAAATAGATTATTTTTACTTCATTTTATGTGGGCTCCGGTGGTCTAGTCGTTAGAGAGACTGCCTTTTATTTCTATGAACGCGGTTTCGATCCCCGGCTCGGAGGCGTTAGAAATTTTGTCACCATCTTGCATCGAAATCGTCCAAGTAAGTTTAATTAAGAATTATATTAATTAAACTAATTGAAATTAATAATCAAGCCTTGATTAATTAATATTACTAATTGATAATACACATCAGCACATTTCAACTCGAACAGAAGGAGGAAAACAACTCAACTCAGTCGATGACGTCACTTACTTCGATGACTTAATTTTTACGAAGAAAACTTAATTTCATACGGTAAAAAACCGTTGTGACTACGGATTTACTTCGTAACTTTTACGGGAAAAACTTGTTCCTGTATGGTAAAAAACCGTTGTGCCTACGGATTTACTTCGTAACTTTTACGGTTTTGCACAACCAACCCGGCTGCCAGTTTAAAACCGTAAATTTTACGGGATTTTTTTTACAGTATGTGACTGAAGCCACAGGAATTGACCTCACTGCACAGTTAGACATATTGGGCAAAAAATTTAAAGCATGTTATGAGAAATATATATTTTCATGAAAATTAATTAATTTGAGATATTAGTGCAAGCCAGCGGATGAAAAGTGTGTTAATGTAAGAGTATGAATAAGCGTAGGTATTTGATGCTTACAATAAAAATGTAAAAATGTTCATGAATAGCGATATTGTGTTTTTAAATTTTAATAGTATCTGATCGGAGTACAACACACATTATTCATTTATCGCTCAAACAAGGTACTGCAGAAGGAATTTGTATAAAATTTAAGCAAATGCTTATCCACTTTACGGTATTTTACCAGTTGCTTTGTCATCTTCATTTATTACCTAAAAGTTCCTGAAAGATATATAAGTTAGATTAAATATTACAACACATTCTCCAAAGAAATTGGTTCTGATTTCTATACACTTTAAACTTGTAGTTTAGACATTTTTGAATGAAATAACATTTAAACAATCCTATTATCATTTTCGCAGGTAATTTTTAATTAATTAAAAAGAGATATAAAAATAAGGTTACCAAGCTATTCAATATATATGCATTTAGTAATTTGGATTGAAACCAATTAGTTTCTAAAAGTTTCCTCTTTAAAACTCAAAATAAAGGTTCAAGTCTAACTTTAAAAAAGGATTTTTAAAATTGTATATAAGTCGAATAGTTTTAAAGAACTTAATAAATAAGAAACTAAGTTTAAAAATTCTGCGCAAACTTTTTAAACTAATAATGAGTTTTTCTAAAAAAAAATCTACTAGATAACAATAAATGCGATTAAAAAAAGTTCCACCTTTTTGGAAAGAGTGAAATCTATTACTCACTGGCATGAAAAAATAAAAAGATTTGGAAACCAAGATAGTAAAACTGAGTAAATGCGTGGGCAAGGGATACGTGCGTGAATGAAAAGGCAGAAGTGCCTAATTAATTGTACGTTTTTAGTTACAAAGTTTATAACAATGTTTCTATTTCAAGAAGCAATTAAATTGGAAACACCAATCCCCTTTCTTAAATATTGCCTGCGCTTTCCTTGGACAATTTTTAGAAAACAGAAGAATGTTATTATTTTTATCAACTTTTATTTTAAATTACTTCTGCCACGCGAAAATGAAAAGAAATTCACGCAAATTTTTCTGTTATAAAGTTATCAATTTTCAAACTACTGAAGCAAGTAATAAAAAATTCAATATTAAAAAATATTTAAGAAAATATAAGCAATCTCAAAGACGTTCTAATTTTGTTGTGCTGAAGTAGACTCGTGACTGAGTTTTGGGTTCGAGACCCGATCCCACAGAGATAACCCTAGTGCACGTTAAACACGTCGAGGGTCAAAAGTCATTCTACTGGTATGGCGTGGAAGTTTGGATCCGGGGGACAGTCCAAATGGCTCATCTGAACACAATACAAAATTACGATGTCCGTCCTTCTCGCGTAGTTTCTAAATTGGATATTTATATAACTGAACGAAATGAATTTTTCAATTTTGTTATTTTTGGTTTCTACTAACTAATTTTCCTACCAAAAAGTCAAAACTTTTATCCTGCAAGTTAATCCACATTACTAGAATGATTCTCGGCAGACTAAATACTCAAACTTAAACAATAAATTTTAATCATTTCTCTGGAACCTATGAAATTATATGTTAAATATTACTTGCTCTCTTTTTGGCATTAAATTTTTTGCGAAATTGTGTTAGAATAATTCATTTGAAGTTTCCCGATACTGAAACTAGCAAAAATGTTTTGTTCATTACGCTAGGTCAGTTTTCTTTATATATATTCCTTAATTAAAAAAATATTCAAAACTTTCTGCAGAAGTTTTCTTATAATCGGAAATTATTTTTTATTATTAAATTATTATCTGATTAATGTCTGATTAAATTATTATAAATTATTAGCTAATTATTATCTGAAATTATTTATTAGTTCCCTTAATTATAATAGCATGGCTATCTTCTTTATGAACTCGGATAAGTTTAGTTTGACTACCTACGAGTTTATTTAACCTCTTATTTATATGGCACTTCCTATTTCAGACACTCAATGTTAATTCAATCTATGGAAACATTGAGAACAAATGAGATATTTAAGCTTGTCCAAATGATTTTAGTATTTTAATTAATTTCGCTTTGAATTAATTACTGATTTAGATGTTCAGAATTTTAAACATAAATGTGAACTGCAATAATGAGAAAAATGTTTTTTTATGCGAATTTTCGTCTCAAAATTCGTCTGAGATAAAATTCTGGCATTTATTGAGCTTATGTTTTAAACAGTGCCAATTTATTCCAAAAGCATAAACGAAATTAATTGACATCTCAGATTATGATAAGTATATCATATAAATTTTTTCACTGCTAATACCCAACGAGATGAATACTTGCAACAAATTGCTATCATTTATTTTCATCAATATTCTTACTTTTCCATACACGATTTTTAAAAAGTAGATAGATCTGATCTTCACTTTACTGCAGAAAATAATATTTTTTTTGTATTATTATTCTCCAAAGACTAATCTGGGTGGAAATTTATACCCTAAAGCGGTTTAAATACAGGCTTAAATTTGTTTTGGTTGAAATCGGTAGCCAACACTTTTCATTTTATATTTAATTTATTCTAACAACGATTAAGTTTAAAATGAAATAATTTAGCTATACTATTGTTTTTCTGAAATACCATAGATAATTTTTTAAATTCTATTCTGCGTAGAATACTTTTAAAATTATAATTTTTGTAATTTTCTAGTTTTAATTTTCGTTTAAAAATATGGAGACTATCAAACAGGAAATTTTATAGTAATAGTTTGATCAGTAAATTTAAGAAAACTAATCTTTTCCCTTCTCTTCAGAAAGAAAATTCGGACGAATTTGCATGTTTATTGAAATTTGATTTGGGAATTTTTAAATATTCTGAAATTCTACGGGTTAATTTGAAATTAGACAAATCATCGAAATCACGATCTAACATTTATTGGTGATTTCATTCAACGTTGGCATTTATTTTTTAAAACAATTTTGAAACCCGGATAATTGCTCGGTGTTTAGAAGTGAACTGTTGGCTATTGAGGCCGGACTCGAGGCCATTTTGAATGAAAACAACTACGGGGCGGTATGGATATTATCAGACAGTCGAAGCTCAATACAACACTTGAAAGACTGGAACAACGTGGGCGATCGTACTGGCATATCTATACTCAAATTACTTAGACATATAGGCGTGGATCATGAGGTGCACCTCCAATGGATACTCTCCCACGTGGATATTTATGGAAACGAGGTTGCTGACAATTTGGCGAAGCAGGGCACGGCTGAACCTTTGTGTTCAACCCCCTCCTTAACATTTGACGAGATTTATTCCATCAGAAAAAACAAAGACTTAAAGACGTGGAGGGTCCCTCCATCCCATGATTGGTATAAGCGGAGCAGTCCTGGTGGCTCCATTGGCCTTGCCTGTGACAGAGCCGACCAGACGGCGCTGTCCAGATTTGTCAGCGGTCACCTGAGGAGTTGCTCCTTCAGCCACGGTAACAAAGTTTTCCCGGTCTGCGCAAAGTGTGGAGTAGCGAGTGCGTCCCCAGAGCACATCCTCTCTTGTCTTCGCCTATCTAGGGAGACTTTCGAGACGGATCCTTTGCTTGCTCTCGATTTCTTGAGGGTGAGTGGGCTCATGGATGGTGTCTAGCTGCCGCTGGACAGAGAGGGATTAGTAACAACAACAACAAAACAATTTTATATTAATCCTTTTTTACTCAAGCCAAGTGTATTTAAAACAGATGCTCATACTCAAGAGTTGTTACACAAATCCAAAACGAAAACCCCGAAGAAGAAAAATAAATATCTCATATAATTGCTCACACCAAACGAGTTTAAAATCGCATTATACCAACTTATTGCATACATCACTCGTTTTTATTTATGTTCTAGCTAAGTCTCGCGACTAAGTAGTTGGCTTCGAATGCTGGTTGTCTAAATTTAATTAAATATCTTATTCGCAGATTGATTTTCATGGTTTCCTCAGCAAAAGCTTCTAATTGTGATAGATATTTAATCCGTGCCTTTCCTGAACCTTATACTTGTTCTGTTCATTATGTTAATTTTCTCTGCAGAATCAATTCATGGGACGTTACTGCCTTTTAAACTGTCTACGCAGACGTCATTGTCTTATGGTGCAATTTCATATTCATCTCTACTAATAATAAAGGAGAATGTGTGTGTTTCTTTGTTTTTGCACTCTACAGGATAGACCGCTAGACTTAAAGCAACAAAATTTGGCAGAAACATAATTTGCACGGTGGGAATGTGGACCTCGGAAACTTTTTTTGAAAT
Organism: Araneus ventricosus; assembly: GCA_013235015.1. NCBI lineage: Eukaryota > Metazoa > Arthropoda > Arachnida > Araneae > Araneidae > Araneus > Araneus ventricosus. The sequence continues at coordinate 478,303 of BGPR01000434.1, read as the reverse complement.
TTTAATTAGAATTTTAACTAATTAAAAATTAAGCTAAGTTTTGGGGGTTTTCCTTAATAACTCCCGAAAGTACTACAGCACAAAAATTATTTTTACACCATCTGAAAATTTTAAAAATTATATTTTCAATGATGTCAATTAAGCTGTAGTGCGATTTTTTCTCTAATTTTTTATTAAATTACAAAATTATCTTTTTTGGCATAATTTACAACAATACTTTTCATTGCTGCAGCGCATTTCAAACCGTTTTCTTTGTCAAAACAAATATTTAATTGCATATTTCTCTTCCATTGTTGAAAGCTAAGAAATTATCAAACTGGATTTTGCTTTTTTCTTTTATTTTATTAACATTTCTGTGAAATCTGTAAAAGAAGACCCCAAGATAGTAAATTCATAATGAAATAAAATTCAGTAAACTGGAAGATTATAGTTGGTATGTTTTAATTCTTTTTATTAGCGTGATTTAAGCCAATTAGCATGCTGCTGGGAGTAAAAGGTGCCGCTCCAATTTAATGTTGAAATCAAATGCGTAGTTTACATCAATGTAGACAAGGAACAGAACAAGTGCAAGGCTACGAAAATATGCAGGTTAAATGTCTATAGCAATTTAAAGTTTAAAACTACTTTGCTTAGGGAACCATGAATATAAAATTATGCATCAGAGATTCAGTTGAAATTTTATTTCCGGCGATCAAGCTGGTCGACGAAGGCGGCTAGTAGACAATAAGCTCAAAATAAACGCAAGATGTGTTGAAAGCACAAAGCAAATTCACATATTCAAGATAGATAACGAAAATTTATTTCTACTTCTAAAATCGAAAGGTTAAAAAACATTTATATTATTTAAAGCATCAGTATAATGTTAAGTCAAGATTGAAACCAAAACTGATTTTGAATTAATCTCAAATGAATACAATCCTTTTTGGTTAATAATGCTAAAGACTCTTAACTAAAGTTTTTATGAAACAATGGAAAGGATTTGAATTCCATTTTAACAATAAAAAGTATTGTTGTAGGAAAAAAATTGCATTGCAATGAAATTAATATCACTGGAAAGTTAAGTTTTTTAATATTAAGATGCTATGTGAACATCATGTTTGTGTAATAATATTTTCGAAAGTTATAGAATAAACGCTAAACTGTTGCTTAGTTTTCAATTAATTGAATTTCTTGTTAGAGTTCTTTAAAAAATACGGTGAGGTGAATATTCCCTCCGTCCAAAGTGTATGTGCTCCAAATTTCTTAGCTCTGGGTTCAAACGCCTGTCCTATATAGCACCAACTCTCAGACAAACACACATGCATTAGCTTTTACTATTAGTAGAGATTATGTTTATATACATCTATCATAAACCGAGTCAATTTGGTTGAAATCTACAAGTTGGTACACACCCTTAAAACGCAGCCAAATCGCCAAAGCAAGACGTTGACCGCTGCACTTTATTAACGCCAAGTCGCCAAAGCTAAATTCATGTAATACTTGCATTAGATTTGGCG